>JBCJKH010009500.1:0-53701 GCA_039877255.1 Loriculus beryllinus | reverse complement strand
ACCGGATGAGAACCGGGGAGGAGCTGAGCCCGCAACGGACGAGATAACCCCGGCAGCGTTTGTCCCCCCGTCTCCTACCTCTCTCTGCGGTGGCCGGAGGGGAGCTGCAGATATTTTTCACATTGGGATTGCTTGATGTGCTATGATATGCTGATAGAATCACCCTTGGCCTGACGTGGAGGGGCTGGTCCTGCCCAGGTTTGGGTAATCCAGAGGATTCCCTAGTCTCTGGCACTGGATGGAAGCAAATGCCGGAGCTTTTGAAGTCTCCCCATTTACGTGCGGCATGAGTTTCCCATTTGATTAAACAAATGATGCTTTGCTTAATTTGTCTGTGTTGGCTATTTTTTATGAAATATGCACTTAATTAAGTAAGAGAAATACAGAAACATGTTTATTCTCAAGATTTATGCGAAAAACGAGAACCCCACTGAAATTTCCAGTAGTGAAGCAATTAAGTAATGGAATTCCACAGTATAAACATAGTATAATTCAACTATAAAACCGATGTCTAAGTAATGTTAATGAGCTGACTTGAAGCTACGAAAGCTCAAAAAGTTCAGTTACAGATGAAAATTGAATTTGTTCTGAATTATAACTGAAATAAAGTTAGTTTGCAAGAGGAGCGGCCTGCGGTCTCAGCCCAGGCTCTGTCCATGTGTACAGGATGTCAAACAAATGTCAGGGTAGCTGAACTGGTCAGGACTGTCTATGGGTTTTGGATGTGTGGCTTTGATCCATAGCAAGCATCAGTAGACAGACTGTCATGTGCCCCAGTGGTAAGCAGTGTTTGCAGAGAGAGTGAAGGGAACATGAGCTGTGTGAAGAGAACAATTTTACAGTTATACAAAGCTTCCTATGAGTTACCAGCTCCAAGGAGCAACAAAGTCAGGTTCTTGCTTATTTGTTGAAAGCTTGCATATGCAACCATCCATGAGAGAGAAAAGGAAACCAAAAGCAAGTGGCCCCGTTTCTCTGCAGGCAGAGCCCCAGATAACTTCTCCATCATTTGGACTGGCAGTTTGCAAAATCTGCACTTGCTTGTTTAAATATATTTCACAGTAACTCCTTAAATAGTCTGTTTGCTGCAGTGAGACGCAGAGCCTGAGAGCAATCCATGTGTGTAGAAAGAAGCCCAAACCCATCTGATTCTTCAGCAAGGTTCCAACTTGAACACTGGCAAACTCTTGGTTTGGATTTAGGCTTGAACTCATCATTTGTATTGAAAACAGGCAAATGTTGGAGCAAATCCTGGAGCTGGCAATTTTAATGACTGAGTTTTTGTATAATCTCTCCCTCAGAAGCTCCTGTTTGTGATGGAGACCTCTGGTAGCACAGGGAAACAGGGGCTCTCCAGTGGCACTGATTTATTTGTAGGCTCTTCTCTTCTTTTACCATTGCTTTTACCTGAAGCTTCCTCTCTAAATTCTCATCTCTTTTGGTGAGTTTCTTTCCATTCTCTTCCCAGGCTGTTAAGTCAGGAGTTAGCTGTGAAGGTGATGCTTACAGCACGGAGGTGACTTGTACCAGCCGTGGCCCTGCAAAGCTTAGGCTGACGTTTCCTTAAGCTGTGTTTTAACCAGGTCCCGGGGGGTTTCGCTGCACTCTGGCCTCCATGCCACGTTTTCTTTTCTTTCCTCATTCCACTTCAGAATGTTGTTTCTATCACCTTTTCGGCCTAGTAAATAGCACACCCAAGATTTATGGTGTTTAAACTTTTAATGCCGTTACGTAGTTTATATTTTTCACAGCATTATTCAGACGTGTGATGTTATGGGTAGTTCAAGTCCTAGTGCGACTGCAGTGAGGAACTCTTTCCTTGTGGGTAGTTCCTCTTTGCCAAATAGTATTTGCACTTGCTTCAGAGGAGAAGGAAAGGAATGTGCCATAAATGTTGCACAGGATTAAAACTGTAGATGGCCAAACCATTGCAGATGGGGACTGAAAGCCTGAACCTGCAGCCTGGAGCATCTGTGAACCGCTTTTCCTTTGAGGGGCAATCTGTGCTGCATGCTTCTTGCCTTTCCCAATCCAAATTTAGTGCAGAATCAATCATTCCCCTCTGTATCGGGGGCTTGTGCTGAGATGCAATGGTCATCTTCACTTTGTTGCTGGAATTGTCTGCTTCTGATATTGGGAAGGGTTTTCATCATCAAAATACATAGGGAAACACCTAAATGGAGTTGAATAAGCAACACAGAATGCTAAGAAGGACTGTATTCAGCTTTCATTTCATCTCTTACATCATCCTTATTGAATATGTGACTATTAAAGAGAAAAGAAAACAAAAACTCCACTTAGAATGAGCAAATTGTGGGGCACATCTGTTTGCCCTGCCTTGCTTTCACAGGGATTCCACTTCTGTGAAGTTTCATGAGTTTATAAAACATTAACTACTTGGAAAAGAACAACAAACATTGTTCTTTCCTCAGCACAGATCCTAAACCCCAGCTACCAGATGGACCAAGGCCTGCACCCAGCAAGGGAATATTAATTTTGATGGAGAGAGCCTTAGTGTTCTGGGTATTAAATGATACGCCTTGGGAAATGCAGCACAGTGGATGTGTGTTTGTACTGAGTAGTGCCTTTGTCTTTCATATATAAAAACCACTAATTAAAATATAATGTAAAAACCTGCAGCATGCTGGTTATGTTTTAGTGTGCTGCTAAGGTAAATAAAACTGAAACAAAAGAGATATATGTGCATGTATAGATTGGGTCATTAAAAGTGCATTGTTAAATCGCTTTCTGCCACAACATTCCTGAATTAAAAGCTGACCAGAAATCCATCTGGAATTGGGCACAAAGGCAGATTAGTGTTACTGTATCCGGACTTCTGCATTTGGCCTATGGTTCATTTGTGCTGCTGGGAGCCACTGTGCAGGGAAACAGCAGCGAGCTCAGCTCCTGGAACTGGACCTTTTACAACATCTCCAGTGGTCCAGCACAGCCCCTGGCAGTTTTACCCCAAGGCTGAGAACTGAGCTCCATATGCTGTCTGGTGCTTTGGATATAGGGTCCCTTTTAATATGTTCAAACCAGAAACAGCTTGGAATATTAACTGAGCTGGACCTTACAGCTTACAGTGTGTAATGGGAAAAGTAGACAAGCTGTCAAACTTAGCAACTAAGGCTGATCCTTTGCAATTTAAAATGAGGACTATCACATATGAAACTGAACCGTTTGATGTAAACAACCTGCTCTAGTGGAGGGTGTCCCTGCCCGTGGCACGGGGTTGGGACAAGATGGGCTTTAAGGTCCCTTCTACCCAAACCAGTCTGTGATTCTGTATTAATTAAAACCTGGCAAAGCACTATGGGCTTACAATGGCAGATCAGTACTACCTTATTTTATCCTCTATGTAAGCAAATGTGTGACCTGCCTCATGCCTTTGGGAACCAGTGCAGTGCACACACTTCATCATCACAGCCTTTGCTGCCCAGTGGCCAAAGCAGGTGGGTGAGGTCGTGGGGCCTCCAGCGCTGTGGAAGGTAATCTCTTGGGTTTGTTCTTCAATGAATGTGGAAACCTATCCCCAGTACTCGCAGTAGTATTAATAATGTCTTTCTGGGCAGGAATCCAAGGTTGAAGGCCTAGGGTACAATAAAAGTTACAGAAGGTCACTTTATCACCACTCTATTGCTTCAACAGTGCTTAAGTCCCCTCCAGAATCTTCTCCTGGTCTTCCAGCCATACAATATGGCCACCTTGGTAAGGAGAGAGGAAGGAAATAATAAGATATTTCTTTGTGCCACGATCTCCCCGAAGAAAAAGCTTAACATCTGATTCAGGTTTACTGAAATAACAGCAGATGTTTATCTTGCAGCGTATGGCACATGGCACTACATCTCCTAATCCCTCCTGGAGCTTGAAGCAGGGTTTCTGGTCCCTCGTTCAGCACTTTCAGGCTTTGTGCTTTTTCTGAAATGTTTTAATTTCTCTGGAGCTTAATCTGCTACCAAAGTGTTTGTAAGTGTCCCATTAGGAACCATGACACGAGGAACAGCAGTGGAGGCTTTCGGTGCTTCCTTCCACTGAGCACAGGGTGAGGCAGCTGCCTCCAGTAGTGAGTAAATGGTGAGAGCTCTCTCCAGGTTTCATGGAGAATGCACATGGAGTTTGGGATTGGGGACAGAGCAGTAGGAAAAAACATCCTGCCCTGGGAGAGCAACATGGGGAAGGAAAAATGTAGGGAAAAATTTAGTCTTGGACTTACAGAAAGTGAAACGTTTTCACATCCGCAGTTGTGTGTTTGTGTTCATATTTATGCACGCACACTGAATTCTGCTCACTGCAACTGTAGAAAGCTGCTGCGTGACGGAAACAAGTTTCCTTCTAGCACCAATCTGCAAGTGTTTGAAAGTGTCAGTACCCTCGTGGAAGCAGCGGTGACGTTCAGACCAGTCACTTCATACAACCCTTCCTGATGGGCAGCTCTTCTTGCTGTAGGATCATGGAGGAGGCAAGGAAGCGCAGAACAGAAAGGCAAAGGGCTGCTCAGCTGCGGAAGGAAAAGAGGAAGCTCATTGCTTGCTTACATGAAACCTACTGCACTTCAGGTCTAATCTCTCTTTCCCAGCAGACTGAGAGGCGGAAGATGACAATTCCTTGTTGGCCATGTCTGGACACATAGAACATGTGCAGCAGATTCCTTCCTCTATGCAGAATGTTCTAGAGATGCCACGGGACTGTCTTCAATTCAGGCAGATATTTAGGTATTTTCAGATATTCCTGAGCTCCACTGATCCGTGGATGTTGTGGCTTCTCTTCCACATTCCCTCTGAAGCATGGTTCATTTTCTGTTTCAATCAACGCAGTTCTCCTTTGTTTCCTCCGCTGAATTCTTTATTTATTATTTCCTAAAATGATTTGATTTTCCCCCTCCTTCACAACACATATGATTGCAATAAGCAAATACAAAATAGAACCAAGAAACAAAAGGCTGAACATGCTGATAATGTACATTTGGTTTGTATTTATCGTTTAAAGATGTGTTTTAATTGGTTCACTACCAACATCCTGGAACTCGCAGTCAGAAGAGAAACCTGTTTCATTTTAAAGTCAGTTCATTTCTTCCTCCTTTGAGTTGAGAGCAGTGGGTAAGACCCTACTGTAGGATCTTCAAATTTAATTGCATTAAAGCATTTAAATAAAGAGGATTAGAATGCATCTTGGTTTGCTCTTCTCCCTTGGATTTCATTGTGAAATGGGGTTTTAAAAGCACAACAATGCAAAACACATTTTGTTGCTTTGTAACATAAGCCTTCATGCGTAATTTCTAAAGAAAATGTGCAGCTCTAAACCTGGAAATAAACAGTTTGCAAGCTTAATCCGTTTAGCTTAATGGAGAGAAAGTGAAAAGGTGACACAAATGCCATCTGAAAGTACTCACAACAAAATCTGATTAAATGGACTAAAGGTGTGACAACCCCCAATTTAATACAGGTCTTTTAGTTATTTTATATGTACATGTAGGTGGAATTAAGGAAAACTGGATTGGAGGAGGGATCTGAAGGCTCAGCTTGTCCATCCTCCTGGACAACAGCAAGCTAAACACCTATCTTTCTGCTCGATGTTGTTAACTGTGTTCTTCAGCCTCCTCAGGACAGTGCTCCTGCTTTGCCAGTGACTTGAAGTTTATTACTGACAACTTGAACACTGAGGTTTGATGCCTCCTAAAAAGTCTGCATGTACCAAACAGGAATTAGTTTGAGGAAGTCTTGCAGTGCAGGAGGTCAGCCTGGCAAACCACAACACGGTCCTTTTGACCTTGCCTTTTATGAGGTTAGAGTCAGGGTTAGTTTGGACTGGCAGCTTCTATCTTCAAGCTGGAATTTGGTTTAGCAAGTTTGCATAAATATTTTGGATTTTAAAGGGTAAAAAGTGTCCTTTTGCTCTTAGTGAAATCAGAGCATCCTGAAAGAGGGCGGGTGCATGTATTTCTGTCTTACGCTTCATGGCAATGCACTGTACCAAAAGTCTCAGTTTTGTTCTGTAAAGGATTGTCCAAACCCCCTGTATTTAAACACAAAACCTGCCAGCCTGCTTCTTGGTGGAGTTTTCAGGGTGCCGTTAAATGGGGATTGATGATCACACTGAGGGCAAAGCAGGAGCTGTGTGGCTGCTGGGGATCTGCTCTCTTTGTTGGTTTTAGCCTTTGCCCCCAGCAGCTTTACAGTGATTTTACAACCATTGCTCTCTGCTCTTGGGTGATGTGTGATGACCAGAGCTTCCTGCAGACAAACTTGCTCCTCTATGGGAAAAGAGGAGTCCCTGAGCCACTCTCCGTGTGACAATGAAAGTTGCGGCTGCTGCGGTGAAACTGCTTCATGTGGTTAGAACAAATCAAGAAGTTCATTAACAGAAGTGGTGAGGTGGTGGAATTACCTGGAAGTTTTCCTTGGTTGTGTCACACGGCGTCGAGACCTCCGGGAGCTGCTGCAGCCCAGAGAAGGGCACTGAGCAGCACTGGGGTCTGGGTGGGCTGGGGATGGAGACGGTGAGTTAAGAAAGGCTTTTCCCCAAAAAATAAGCAGCTTCGGAGGTTTCAAAGCTGAGGTCTTGAAAGGGAGGTTTTGTGTCTTTGGGGAGGGTGAGCAGTTGGATACTGTTCAGGAAAACATACGGAAACTTTGGTTTTAATACATGTTGCGGAGTTTCCCTTTTCCATTTGGCTACTGGAAATGTGGGGAGGGGGAAGATGGAAAAAGACTCAGGTTGTTTGCCGGCCAGTTTGGTCAAAAGAGAAAAGCTGGGAAGTGTCTTTTTCCATGAAGGTTCTTGCTGGAGGCCACTGCCCAGCTCTGCCATGTCAGGGCCCAGCTCTGCAGGGAGCTGGGAATGAGAGATCCCATCTCACCCAGGTGCCTCTGCATGGGATGGTGCAAAAGAGAGAGGTGCAAAAGCCGGGAAATGAGCGGGATTCAAGCCATGGTTGGAAAGCTGGAGTTACAAAGGAAGGGCCAGTGTCGCACTGCTGCGATCTGTAGAGTTACTGCAGGAAAGAGTTATCCCTCCGGCACTGTGATGACAATATAAATAGTTCTCTGTGCTATAAAACAAATACAGAATCGTTTCTGGAGTGCAGCGTGCTGGGAGCGTGCCAAGTCTGCACTAATTATCTTGTGTCTTGTTTTTATCATACGTATTATAAATGATTTCTTATGCCGGAATGGCCGTACACTTTCCCTGGTATCCTATTACTCGTTTAGGTTTCTGACCATCTTCTCACATATATTGATTTCTCCTGCAGCTTTCTGGAGAACAGTTTGTTACCTGCTCCCACAGCAGTACTGGTTATTCAGATGCTCTGAAAGTGTGTAAGAAAGGAAGAAAAGAAGACTGAAGTGTGATACACCCTGTGGTGTATCAGTCTGTGCCTTACGTGCGCGTGGTATGGACCTGTAGGATGTATTTTCCCTTTTACTGCCCATGAGGACTTTGCAAAGGGCAGCACTGTATCTAGAGCAGCTGCACCACGGAGGGGATGACTTTTCCTTTGTGACAGTCAGTGAAGAAGTAGGTGTATGTCTTTGAAAGTGGAAGGCAGATGGTGGGGGAGGTTGAGCCAGAGCATTGCAGAACTTGGAGAGAGAAGAGCTGAAGCGATGGAAGATAAGAATAAAGAGGATGCAGAATATGATCAGATGCAGAAGGAGAATTAGGAGGTGTGGGGTGTGCAGAGGGTGGCGGATATTCACTGTGCCCCAGGAAGAGTAGTTTTGCTGTAACTACCCCTCAGATGCTCTGTGGTATCCAGTTCATGGGAGCAGTCAGTCACCCAGGGATGACAAAGGGTCCTTGCTCTGGAGGGCTGCGATGCTGATGAAACGCTCTTTGAACTCTTTGAGGTTTCTTTGGTTTCTTTCTTTTTCTCCCTTCTTTTTTTTTTTTTTTCCTTGTGGGTTTTTGCTTTCTTCCAAAGAGCAAACCAGGAACTTCCCATGCAGATCCAGCCTGCACGGGACAAGGACCCTTTTGAACTATTTGACATACAGTCCCTATTCAAAAGAATCTTCTCGCAGCTTCCTAAGGAGCCCCGGCACTATTACACTTGGGTAAAGACAGAGCAAGCCTCTTTCATGAGGACAACAGTGACTACAGCCAGCGCTGAGGGAATTCCTGAATGGAAGTGGCAGCTTTGCTCTGCTGTGTTTCACAGAGCCGTATTTGCTGTTGTCCAGCAGTGAAATAGATCTGAATAGTGAGATTCTTGTGAATTGTAGTTTATTCATCTGGACATACGTAACTTAATTATTCATTGTCAGTTTTGGTGTTGTGCTTTCTATTGTAATGGTGTGTGCAACTTCCTCCTGAATCTGAGGCCTCTGCTGACAAGAGTTGTGTCCAGTGTGGAAGAGATTCCAAAGAGGTCAAAACCTCTGGCATGTTTTCCATGCAAATGTCTCAAATTTACAGTTTTCTCAGCAAAAATATGAAATCCACTCCTATTAAAAAAAAAAAAACCAACCTATTTTTAATTCTGCAGATGAAAATAAATAAAATGTAGTGGTATTTGCTTCCCATGGGAGCTGGACATCTGGGAGGTTGTTCTGTGCCAGTTCTTCCCTGAAAAAGTTTATATTCAGGAGGGGATTGTCTTCATGCAAACTTATTTAGCTCAGATGAAGCTCTATTGAAAGCTAAGTGAAAGGTGACAGAAAAGTGGTACTGAATATGGTGAAAATCAAGTGTGAGTGAAGTCAGAGATGTGAATCTTGTGACCTTGCTGTTCTTCCCTTTTTTACACGTGGGGAAGCAGTGCCAGTGGTGGAAACCCTGCAGAACTTCTGCTTGGCAGCGTTACTGGAAATTTACCTCACAGAGACAATGCTAATTTATGGATGCAGTTAGGGTGTTGTTGCGTGGTTGTTGTCTGTCAGGAGGTTCGCCTGTTGATTCACAGCCAGAGTAGAGCGTGTACAGTGAAATGGCTGTGAAATCCAGGCCCTGCAGCATGGAGGCTGCCTGTGCCAGCGGGTCACCAAGGATGCATTTCATCCTTTGCAGTTCTTCAGTTGTGTTCAGCAGGTCAGGAGATGGGTACCAAAACTTGGTGCGATAAGAAATTGCCTAAATTAGGGTAGTGATGGGTTCTTGTGGGGAAGGCAGGGGAGGAAAAGTTCAAAGCCTGGTATTTCTGTGCACAAAGTCCAAATACCTGCCAAGGCTCTCTGAGTAAGTGTCTTTGTCAGAACCATTAAATGAGGGTTAAAGAGGCCAGACCTTTTCTCAACATATTTGTCTTGCTCTTTGTTTCCTCTCTTCAAGGTGTCTTCGTGTTGCATTTCTTTGCTTCATGAATTCTTTACTACACTGATCAGTCCTGATGTACAAACTCATTAGAAAATGAGCTGGAAATGTAAGATCTGTCAAATTTCAGAGGCTTCTGACACAGCGGGGCTCAAAGGCAAAGAAAAGAGAGAAAGGAAAGAGGCTAATGAGGAGCTGTCAGGTAATGTAGAAGTCAGTCCGTTTGGGGATGAAGTTTTGCAAAGTTCAGAGATGAAAGTTGTGGAGTTGCCAGGGAAAACATGGAATTCAGTTTATTTTGATGGGAATTTTGGCACAGAGGAGTTTTTCTCTTACTTGTGCTACTGAGCACTCCTGCTTTGGGTTTGTAATCTGCATTTTGAACCAGTTTACCATGTTAATTTTTAATGAGGACACAGAAGTGAAGGGAAATCATGATATGATAGGGATTTCCTAATTTTACAGATTTGTATCATGGGTCCTGTGCCAGTCGCAGCTGAAACCAGTGTTCCGCCATGCAAGGTGCTGTATAGATGCACAGGGACATAAATGCTGCTGTACAGCAGGGTTTGGGCTACTTCAAGAAGAGCTTAGATGTGCAAGATCCATAGATCAGGTGGTCAAAGATCCCATCATTAGCCTAACCTAGGGAGAAAAAGGTGAAAGAAGGCACAGTGGTGAAGAGAGAAGTAACTTGCCTGTGGTCATACATTGGTCTGTGGCTCAGATAAGGGGAGAGTTTCCATCCATGCCTTGTTTGCTAAATCACACCTTCTCTTTCTGTCCACTGACTGTTAGGATAAGTGCAGTTCTGAACAGCACTAAGAGTGAGGAAAACTGAATGCTTAGCAACACAGAGAACAGTCCAATACTAGCGCAGGCAAGCCTGCTGGCCTTTATGCAGCTGTGGTTGCATATGCACTGGTAGATCAAACTGTAAGTGGCTTATTTCATGTCTTCATTGAAAAGCTCAGGATGCTGTTGGAAAAGTGGTTAGATATATCACTCCAAGGAGGGGTGGTTGCTACTCAGATTTAGCTGTCGAATCCTTTTTCCTTGTCATTTGGAACATGGAAATGCCTACTGTTTCCATCATCAGGCTGTCAGCTGGCAAGGAGCACGTCTGTCCTGACCAGTGACACTGAAAGGTGCAGGAGATGCTCATCACATGCTGGCTATTGTGAATGCAGAGCTGTAAACTGGAGAGTGGGGATGGAGTGAAGGTGGCAGCTCCTGTGCTTTCTTTTACTACTTGTGCAGTCATCGCACTCCCCATATCAACAGGTTAGAAACACATGGACAGCTGCTCATTCCACAAAAAGGAGATATGTCTTACTGTGATTTCAAACACAGGGAAACGCAGGAATTGAACGTCTTTGCCATCCATCTTGACAGCATCATGTTGTCAGAGCAAGTAAGAGAAGCTCAGTTTACTGAGTACAACTTTAAATGTCTTTAGCCCTTGAATTAACTTGTATTACTACGTGGAGTTTAGAGCAGGCAATTCTTCTATTCATATGAGCTGTATGGCAAGAGAAACCTTTCTCCAGAGCTTGGTCCTTCCCTCTCTCATTGGTAAAGATCCAGGTGGCAGCTCAAATGCACAGGCCTGGAAGGCTGCCTGCTCCTCGGGTTGTGTGAAGCTGAGAGTCCCACTACAGATCCCCAGTTGCCCACCTTATCTGTGTATTCCTTAAGGATGTGCACGGCATCCTTCTTCAGGGTCTGTTCCTCAGAGGTGCTGAGCTGAGCATCCCTGCCCTCCCACTTCCAACCGCAGTGTAAGGAACAGGAGCTGTGGTTGCTCAGCACCTCATAAAAACGAAGCCCTTGTGGGTTTTGGGGGGATAAATGAGAGAGAAACTGGGCTCAAGGAACAAGATAAGTTTGCTGGCAAATTGTTAGTAGCAGTGAAAGCAAAACCAGAGGCATTTACATACCCATTAGAGGGGATTTCAGACCTGGACTCTGGCCTGGTTTGGAATCATTGGTCTCCAGGGGCCAGCTCACCATATCCTGCAAATTCTGTGCTGAAGGGCAGCTGCCATGTGTGTCCATCCCTTTGATGGTGCTTTAAGCACCTCCATTCCAGACCCGGCTGGGGTTTATGGCCACGACTGCTCTTGTTACACCCTGTGCAGCGCTGGGGAGGTGTATCTAGAGCACAGCACAAAGGTGAACCTGCAGAACCCCTCAAGGGCAAAACTGTTGCAGCCCATGTGGCATGGGGTGATGATTCATTTGAGGGACTTCTCATAAAATCACATTAGAGTAGTGAAAGGGGGCATGTTCTGCTTTGCAAATCTAACTCCATCAAAAAGGTGTCAAAGGACTGGTACTTTCTTTTTAGTTCTTCCCCCTCTTTTCTTCCTCTTTCTGTCTCCAGCCGTTGCCTTGAAGACAAAACCCACATCTCAAATTCCTCCTCTTTGAAAGCAATGCTGGTCAGGTAAAGCAGATTCATTGGTCCCTTAGGAAAGAGCTTTGGGTATTTTCTTTACCCAAGGGATGTGGATCTGACTTCTGAGGAGCAGTCTAGGTTTCTGCACTGCATCAGACCCGTACACACCGGATTTCCAGGGCAATAAAATGTGAAGAGCACTGGATCAGCCTGGCAGACTTCTGGTATGTGTTTCTGTTTGTTTTACTGATGACTTGGTTTTAAAAGTCTCTTTATTTACCAAAAACAGTAGGTGTTTTTGCACATAAATCTACTTGAAAAGATCCTAAACTCTTCCCTGAATGTGTCACATCACTGTGATGTTACTGGCCATGTCTTTAAGATTTCTTACGCTTTCCCTTCACTTGTGGTGCTCTGATTGGTACTGGCTTATTTGTCTTTGAGTGTATCTGCTTGATAGCCTTTAATATCCTACTGTTGCAGGTTTTTTTCTTGCCAAATCAAACCCACTTTGCCGCAGGTATGAAATGTGAATGCACACTTCACTTGTTGCGGTTGGCTTTGGTGCTTTATGGCCGTTGGCAGTCCTTCATTTTGTCTTTAGTCTCAATTAGGATTTCAGCCTGTGACAGCCCACTTTGGCTTTTGGAGCTGAATGGTCTGAATTTGGCTTCTCTGCTCTCCAGATGGAACAGCAGCCTGGCAGCCACGGAGCTTCACTTTGGGACATCCTTCTCTAAGCAATCACTGCTGCCTACTGGATAGTTTCCAGCTCCTTCAGCAGTTGTCCTGCTGTATTACAGGGTGACGCTTTGTTCTAGGGCAAGGATGGCTGCAGGAATAGGGGAGAAAGGAATAATGCAAAATATACCATGACAGAATTGATATTTTTTTTTCGCCAAAACCCTCACCTTTTGTTTTTTATGTTACAAGGAAACTTCAAAATCAAACTTTTTGACTGATTTCCCTTTAGGAAACATCTTGTAAAGAGCTGCAGGAGCTGCAGAACTGTGAGGGCAGGAGTTCTCCTCCCCAGGGTCTGATTAGCTCAGAGTGATCCACACTGAGGAATGTTGGCACTGCTGGTTGCCTGTCTGACTGTCAGTCAGTCCTTCTGATAAGGTTGTTGTTTGTATATGTGTGTTTTCTTGTCTGTCTTCTCTTTCCTCATCTCCCTTTTGCAGCTGCGCCAGCCCATGGTGGTGACTTTTTGATCTGGATTTGCACCATTTGGTTATTCCTGCAGATATATAAGCAGTTCACTATCAACCCAGTCACAGGAAAAAATACAATCTTTAGATACTTTTTTCCTCTGTGTTGTTACCAAAAGGTACCAAATTCTCTAATCTTAAGAGCTGTTCTCCCCTGAAAACATGGAAAGAGGAGATGGAAGAAATAATGTGCTTCCACAGTGGAGCATCCTGGAGTTGCTGTTCCTGTCTGGGCTCTGGGGCTGGAGGGGCAGTGAGTTTTCACTCCAGGACCTCTTTAGCTGGTTTTTCAGTAAGTTCAAACCAATTTCTGAAGCCATATATGGGGAAGTTTATACTTCTGCCAAGTGTGTGTTGATAAAGGGGAGACTTTGTTCCCGTGCCTGTCAGTTGTACCTCATCTGTGCTGGGTCAGGACAAAAGTCTAAGTGTATTTCCCTTAACAAATGGCTTACGCTGCCTCTGAAGCATCGCATCTGTGTAACAGTCAGTAGTAAGTTGGCAGGATTGTGTTATGAGAGATTTGTCTGGGGCAAATCCTCAGTGTAAGAACTGGATCAGGACATCTAACACTGACCAGGTTAATGTGGATCATCAAGCAGCTGATGATGGGAAACCAGCTCCTTATAGAGGCTCTGTAGGTATTTAGAAGTAAACACACACACCTGCATGTTTAACTGAAAGGCCTTATAAATAGAGCACCTGACACCATCTCAATTAGGATTTGTGTTACTGCAGAGATTGTAGCTTATGCAGACAAGTTTTTCCTATATATATTTAAGTGGATTATTGAGGAGAAAAGAGTAAGTTAACCAAGAGTTAGGGCTGCTGCCAAAATGCAGCAGTTTTAAAGCAAAGAAGCTTCCTGAATACTTGTACTTTGATGTTAGCCTGACCCGGGGCTTGGGAAGTTAAGGATGCTTGAAACAAAAACCTATTAGGGAAACAAGGTGAGTTTCTGTGTATAATAGCTATTGTGTCACTTTGTGGCTTTGGGCAAAGACTGGTGAAGGGCAAAGGGGTTTATACTTCTTGTTGAAGTGCTTTGTGCTGCTAAACTCGGAGGCAGCGAACGCACTGCTAAACGAGTTTCATATTGAATGAAGCTATAATGCAAGCAGTGGGTGCCAAGATGGTATTTAATTCTATTTACAGGGTTTTGTTTGCACTTGGGGCAGGCCTGCGTGGTTTGGACTAATCTGTTCCTAGGTGGGCTAGCTTTGTGGATACAGGACTTGGGTTCAGGAAGGCAAGGTTTATGTCTCTGCCACTACCCTGCAGGATAACCTTTGCTTGGTCATTTCTCCTCTTTGCTCTGTACCCTTTACAAGCAGCATAAGGGTTTGTTAGTTCTTCAGGGAAAGGACTCGCTCTTACTAACAAGTGGTACCATGTCCAGTGTCAGCTCCAGGTCTCTGGGGATTACTGTAGCACAAATACTGACCTTAGATGAGTTGAGGCAATGTCAGCCTGGGTGAGCAGTGTGTGTTAACCTGCTTGTGGGCAGCGCTCCCCTTGATCAGAAACCCAAACATGAAACACCTGCAAGCAGTGCAAGGTGGTTTTTCCCCTTTGGGTCTTGTATCCCATCTGGGATCACCCGGATTGCTGGTTTGCTTTTGGCTCTGTAGCTGCAGAACTGCTCCATGTAAGCGTGCTAATAATGAACTGGAGACCAACTGGAAGTGCGGTGCTGTGCAGTGCTGAGTGGGTCCCGCAGACCCACCTCGAGACCTGCAGAGGGTGAGGGGAGACCCCATGAAGTGTGAGTGGAGAGGTGGGTCTGATGTGCTCCTGATCTCCTCTCTGAGCAGCTTCTCACAGAGCAGCAGCCTCAGTGACCTGAAAGCAGCCATTCCAAACACCGTATTTTAAAGCCCAGAGGGTGAAGGGACACTGGTAGATGCAGGTGAGCGTTACCGTGAGCACCTCAGGGCCGGTGGTGAGCTCCTGTTTGCATGTTCCATTAGCACAGGATGTTCTGGCACACGCAAGTGGAAAAGCTGAGGTGCCCGGCTCAGAGGCAGTGCCCAGAGGCACGTGTGCTGCGGGGCTGTGCCACGCTGCCAGCCTGGCTGAGCTCTCCTGTAGTGCCACTCGTTATTGTTCAGCAACCTTGGCCTCCCAGGGTTCAGTTGAGTTCAACCTGGCAAATGGTAATCGACACCTGGGCTCTGCGGGGAATAGACGGAGTCAGGGAGCACCGGGATGTGGCTCTTGTGATGCTGAACTGGCAATGGGAGCACATGGTAATGACTCTGTTGTTAATGGCTGACTCCTAACTGGGGGTCAAAGGTGTTGTGATGTCTGACTCATTAGGGTTGCAGCCTTTCGGGGCTGAGATCGTCCATCTTGAAGCCGGGGACTCCAGTGCCCTGTGTAAGAGCCTTGCTGCAGGACTTACTTCATGTTTGGGTGGGTCTCGGCCTGTCTCCATGTGGCTTCAAGTGAATGATGCAAAAGCCTTTGCTTTTGATACCTGCTGCAAAGATCTTTCGATGAACAGGGGCGTCTTTGCAGGGTTAGGGAGCTTCTACAACCTCTGTTAGCCACTGATACATCCTCTTCCCACCACGGAAGGATGACAGGAATGGAATGAAGTACAGGAAGGATGAAGTATGGCTGGTGCTGGCATGGGAGTGGGGACAAGAGCAAACCAAATTTGATTCTTGTGGTGTGTTTCTTGTAAAGCCGGCTCTGCTCTGCCCTGCTGCTGCCACAAAGTCCCTCCTGGTTTTCAGGAAGCCTGTACAGAGTAATTTTCCTTCTACTTTCCCCGCTTCCTCTAAATGCTGGGCCAGACAAAGGTGCTGTAAGAGTTACAGCCTGCAGTTTGATCTCTCTAAGTTAAATGGAGAGACCCTGGGCTCCCAGTGGTTGAGGCGACACGGGAATTGGGCCTTGACATTTGTTTTTCTGTGGGCTCCCTATATGGTCTTCTATTTTAATCTCATTTTTGTTCCTCTCGTGTTCTTTCCTCCTTCCCCTCCCTCCTCCCTGTGTTTGCCAGTTAAAATAGAACAGAAAACCATTGCTGGAAGTAGCTTGGAGGTGCAGAAAGTGTTCCAGGATGCCCGTGCACTGATGTGCAGTGGGTCCAGGGCTGCTGGTGGGCTCTGATGCCTTGCAAGGGGGGAGAAAGGGCTGTGGCTTGCCCAGCTGTAGGCAGCATTAGTCACTGGCTAGAAGGCACTGGTCTCATACGTGCCTCATTTACATGAAGTGATGTGGAAGACAGGGCCTTTATCCTGTAAGAAAGAGGTGCAGCAAAAGCAAACCATACCCCTTCTGCATCTAGAGCATGCTGGGGGATGTACAGACGTGCTTCCAGCTTGCCATGTTAGAGGCCCATTTCAGCTCAGCATGAAGGTGTTGAAAAGGTTCCGAGGAACTCGAGTGAGCCCTCAAGGGAGTCTTGAATGAGTTCACAGGAGTCAAAGACAAAAGGAAGAGGGCAGAGAGTGCAGACAGGGTCCCTGGGGTGAGATAGCAGGGCTGTGTTAGCTGGGCTGTGTTAGCTCTTTGAACACCTCCCGATGGCATTTGCTTCTTATTCCACAAGCTCAGGCTTCCTGTCCTGCAGCCTGCTGAGCAGGTGAGCAGCAGTGGGCTGGTAGCCCCTGCATGTCCCACCACGCAGTGCAATTGTGGTCAAATTAAAAACAAAACAAGCCCCAAACCTGAAAATGTTCTATAAAACCTTTTCTTTTCAACCCATTTCCATGTAAAGGCCACTCAAAAAACCTAAACCCATTCACTCAGCTGATGCCATTAAAGAGACTGAAGAACTTCAGTGACTCCGCAGGGACTTGAACTTGTGGTTGAAGGAACTGAGAAGTCACAAATGCGATATTAAGGAAACCTTAAACTGCACCTTCCAACAGCCCTGTATTAATGTAGACTTCTCTTTGTTCATAACTGAAACACGGAAAGTAAGAAATTTGGAAGTAGAAAAGATGTAAAAATGGATGCAAATTAATTGTGCTAGTTGATAATGGAGGTGGTAGTTCATATAGAGACTCTGAGGATGAGGCTGAGCATCTCTGCTTGCTTGGGCTGTTTGTCCTGCTCCTTCATGCACAGCAGCCCACTCACATAATTTCCTTTCCCTGTTTTTCTAGCCAAATGGATTCCAGCAGGAGGGAATATGGTGGAGGATGCCTCTCCTTGCTGTGTGCAACAGCCCCCCAAAAGCAGGCATCGCTGCAAGCCCAGTGTTGGGGAGCACTTATGTGAAACAGCTCCATCCAGTGATCCCCCCCCCCCCCCCTCGCCCCCTTTGCAAGGCAAAAGCCACCCGGGCACTTACTAATTCCAGGTTAATTCCCATAGGAGCCCCCATCCTCTCGGTGGACTGAGAGTGCTCTCTCCAGGGCAGGGTCTGTGCCACCCCTCGGGTGTGCAGCCTGTTCGTCAGCGGGCATGTCAGTCTGTTGGTGGCCTTGCCTCAGCTGTGTCTATTGGATTACACACTCCAGGCTCAGCGCAGGCAGGAGCATATGCTCTGCCTTTTGGCTCAGCTGCTCCCAAACATTCACATCAACAAAAGAGAACACTGCAACGTTTCTGATTTTTATGTTTTTCAGCTGACTGAGTCATCCAAAAATGCAGTTGTAGGATCAGAGAATGGAGGATGCGTGATAGCTCAAACAAAGCATCTTTGAGCCGCTCTGCTGGCTGTAGGAAAGAAGTTCCGTGTTGATGTGTATGGCAGGAGGGGTCAGCACCAGCTGATGCCTTAGACCTCTGGCTGCTTGGGCTGTGTAGGTGTGGTACCTGATGCTGTTGTGCTGTAACTGATGCTGCAGGTACTTAAGTGTAAGTGATGTGATGTGATGCTTTGGTGTTGGAAGGAGAGAAGAGCTCTCCATCCTTATACCTCTTCCTTTCCTCAATGATTGTGAGATGGGCAGGTCTGGAGTGAAGGAAATGATTCCTCTTATAAGAGCAAACTTTTCAGTCTGCAGTATTTGTGAGCAGTGGTTCTGTTCCATTTGGTGGTTTGGGTGCTGGACACCAAATGAGGATTGCTGAAGTATTTACCAACTACAACTTCGTGAGCCCGCAGGAGTCCTCTTGGTCTGGGCCAGTGCCCTTTGAGAGGTGGAGCACTGAAGCCCTTTTCACTCCCATCTCCCTCTCTGTGTCAAACTGGTACTGTCACTTTATGTGGGAGTCAGGAAGCTCTGTGGTGGAAGGTGCACAGGGCAATGTAATTTCTATAATAAACAGAACTCTTAAACCCAAACAATAAAATTCCAACAAAGTGAAAAATTACATTAGTTTGGTGGGAACTTTTTCCATGAAAAAAAGATCTCGATGCTGCCATGCCTTAATCTTGACCACTGCAACTGAGTTGGCACAAAGTTCCCGCAATGAACATATGCTCAGAATAGTGTGATGTTATTTTGAGGCTGAATCTGTATTTCTGCTCGTTACTGAATTTGAAGCATTGGCATCCGTGCTGTTTTCTCTTAGCAAGAAGGACCTAAACCTCTCTCTTTGCAAAATTTCATTTATAAATTGGAATAATGTTATGGTTGCCCCTCACTAGGGATGAGGAAGCTTCTTGGTAGTGAACTTTCTAATGGTGCAACAGTCTTCATCAATGAAGCGAAGTGATCCATAACACGTTGTGCAGTGCAGGTACGGCAATGGATGCCTGTTGTAAGGTGTGGAGAGGACCTCCTGTGTTTTACAGGTGCTCCTGGTGTACCAGCTCTGTGGTTGTCCCCTGCTGTGGTATCTGAGTATCTTTGCTAGGCAACTGCTTCTTGCTCTCGGCTGCGAGCAGTGGTTGATTGAGGAACAGGCTTCAGTGTCCTTCAGTTCCTTCCTTTTGAGAAAAGCCCTTGTGCTTGCATTGAGTCAGCACGTATGGAAGGACCAGTGGATTTCAGGCTGTGCCAAGGGCTTTTCTAAACAAAGACCATAATGAAATAAATGAGGAGCTTCTGTTTGTTGAAATGAATCAACAGGGCCCTGCCCACCGCTCTCACAGAGGTGACAATGCCAGTATCCATCTGCTTTGTCAACCATCCCTGCCTACTGCAGATATCATTGGCATCTGTCTGTGCCCAATCTGCAGCCTTGCGGCATTGCTCCTAGATGAGTTAAACTTTCCCCCCCTCCTCTTCCTTCCTCTTCTTCCCACCTCCCTCCCTCCCTCCCTGGTCCTTGACAGAGGCGCAAACACTCCTAAATGAGAGATAGTGGCTTCCATCCAATGGAGCCCCGGTTAATCACCGAACATCGTGGGAAAAGCACAAGATGAGGGCCGAGAAACAGCCCATTGTCTGGGCAAGATTAAAGCCCCAAAAGCCGTATTGTCTACTGAGGGGATAAATCTTCCTGCTGTCACTCAAGCACTGAATTAAATTCCCCTTCATTTCTAAAGGGGCTTATCTGTACTGAATAGGCTGTTGCGCCACAAGCGTAAGGGAACGTATTAAGTGAGCTCCTGTCTTGGGCACCTTCACAAATAGACGAAAAACAGGAGCAAATCTGGAAGGGGCGGGTGGGAGGGGGAAGAGCAGAAGTGCTTTGGACTGGGGGAAGAGGAGGGATGTTAATTGTTGTTGCAGGTCGTCATTACTGAGCGAGGTAAATGCAGTGGCCACTTTGCGTGACTGTCCAGCTTCCTCCCCATTGAAATAAGCGCGCTATGGACTATTAGAGATGAGCATCCTTCAGTGGAAGGGTGGTTCTGGCAAAGGGACGTTCTTGTGTGGTTCAGGGAGTCCTGGAACGATGGCGGGATCCTCTCACGGGGTCCCTAAGGAGGAACCTGTTGGTGATGCCAAGGCACGGGCTAGGTGCACTGCCAGGGACCCTCTGCCACCCAGGCTGTCCGGGAGGGAGGGATGCTGCGGCACAGGCGCTCGCAGGGGGTTTGGAACACATTTGCTCAGCTGCTGGAGCTGGCTGCCCGCAGCCGAGGGGCTGGGCTCTGGCGGGAATGTCTGGAGCAGATGCAATGTCTCAAGGAGCCCACAGGCAACACCACTGCTGCTTCTCTAAGCGCTTCCTGTGCTCCTTGGCAAGGGCCCAGCGCTGTGAGGACACGAGACACACACAGGCACAGCTTGGATCACTGCAGCCCTCTCCTCCTCCTGCTCACCCCTGCAGCATCCCTCACCACCAGCCAGCGTGCTCTTCCATCCCACCTGTAAGATGCCTCCATGGGAGTGAGTGTTGTCCCTTGGTTCTTGGTGGCTCACAGAAGTACTTTGGAAGTGCAGCAAGCAGGGACGTGCCTGGTGCCTGGTCGTTGGACCAAGTGTCAGATCATGAGCTTGGTGTGTTCAGAAATAAGGCATCACGTGGGGGGCTGCTGCCTGTGGGACCCTGCAGGCTGAAGGTTCAGCACAGCCTCCTTGGCACTCCAGTGCTGAGCTGCCATTCTCCTCCAGCACACTTACAGGCCAGAGAAAAGGCTAGCAAACTTGCAAACAGAAATCAAGCATTTTCCATGTTGGCTGCTGTTCCTTGTAATAATCACACCAAGCCAAGTGTTCATATTTGCAAATGGAGGGTGATCCATGACTGTGTGTAGGTGAGGCTGAATTCTGGCTCCTTGTTCATAGCCTGTTTTTTATCTGGCTGGAATTTGTTTTTATTGGCTATTCCTTTGCCTTTGGTGGTGGCTGGGGTGCTCGCTGGGGTGCTTGTCTGCAGTCTCCATTGCTAGCCTGGTCAGTTTGTATTCCTGCAAAATAAAGTGCATATGGAAAAGTTTCTCCATTGCAATTAGAGGCTGGATAGTAACCGAGTGCCCCACTGATTTCATGTACAATGCAGATGTCAAAGGACAGCAGTGTTTCTGTGTTTCTGTTTACCATATATGTAAAACACGCTCCACGTAGTGATCAGTCTTTCCAGTGTAAGAAAGCAGATGATTACACTTCACCTCCGTGTTAGTGTGTTGGATTAGAAGCAGGCTGCATTTCGCATTTGGTATGATTTGGGAAGTGCTAAACGGGATTTTCTGCATCCTGAGTGGAGTTTCCTCTTGTTGATAGGGTTTAATGCTCCTGTGGACAAATCTCTTACTGTGCAAATACCTCCAATCTCTTTTTTTAGCAACCCAAATCATTGCTTAAACAAGTGGGTTTACACCTGCTTACCAGATTAATTTAATTAGCTGAAAATAGAGTGAAAGAACTGGCTGGAGAACACCAGTTCACAAAGAGCACTCTTTTTCCCTATTTTTTATTGAATCTGGTAATCTAGTGGAAGCTGGATTGAGATGTTATTCCTCTTTGTTTCCTGCTGCCTTGGGTTTAGATGCTAAACTGAGAAAGCAAATGCTCAAAATGATTTTTTTTTTTTTAGGTTTTAATGTATGAAATAACACAAAGAAAACTTTTCCTGGGTTTTCCAACCTTCGTACAACAGAGCTGACCTACTCCCTTCTACCCATCACACACTTGTGCAACATTGGCCAACACTGACCAAAGGAAATGGAGCCCTGGGCAACCCTGCAGCATCCGCCTTGCAGTCAAGTGTCTGGTCAGCTTATAGTTAGCCATGGATTTGTATATGCATATATAACTAAATAAATATAGCCATTGGCTACTGCTGGGCCTTGCCACAGCCGAGGAGTTCTGTTCCATGAGAACTGCCACTGATCCAAGCACTTGGAATTGGGTTTGAGCATTTTTGTTAAAATCACAAATCATTAATTAGTGGGAAAAAATAGATTTTGTCAATAGAAACGTTTCATTTCTGTAACCTTAAATGTTTCCTTTCAATTTCACCCTGACTTTTCAGACCCTTTTCTTTTCAAATAGACCACTCGTTTTAAGCAGACAGCGTTTTGCAGCACAGGAGCTGTACAGTAAATGTCAGATTGTCTTTTCACACTAATCCTTCTTTTACCTCTTTCAATTTTCTTAAAAAGAGACCAGACAAATTCCTGTTTTAATAAATCCACATTTTCTGTTAAATACAGTTATTTACAGGTACACTGGATTGGACAATTGTAAAGCCACTGAATTATATACATTAATTTGGTTAGAAATCAGCTGGTATTTTCCTGTTGAATTGAGGTCGTGGACTGTTCCATGCATTTTTCTTCATATTGCACAATCTTTTGGAAGAGGCACAAGATTTAAGTAAAGCACCTTCCAAGCCCTACATAATGCTACTTTTAAAGTAATTTGTATTTAAAAAATAATAATAACAACCAAACAAACTTGTTAGCCCATAGGATGCTTCTGCCCTGTGGCTTAATGGCACAGGTCTTTATACATCCAAATCCAGCAGCTTTCAATAACAAAGGATGAAATTCATGAAACAAATTGCTTCTCTCTTCGTAAGTCACACACTCGTATGCCAGGGGAAAGATGTGTTGATAACATTAAAATAGTTCGGTCGCCAATGAATTGTAAATTCCCACCGAGACTTGGGCCTCGCAAGTGAGCTGTGAACAGCATGATGCTGGACACAGAATGCATTCAGATTGTGGCATTCACGGCTTCATTTTTTATAATACTTTTAGGATAAGAGCTAAGGAACACCACTGGGGATTTTGGTAGGCAGCCTTGAGGGGAAAAATGGAGCAAAATATGCAGAGGCGATTTAATGAACATCCACGGCTCTTTAGAGCTGAACTGGGGTAAATGTGATCTCTGCTGACTGTGACTTTTGGGGGCAGGGGAACAAAGGATAAATGTACATGCATTTCCTTTCTGACAAGCAGTAGCACATTTGCACTCTTTAGAGCTGCTCCTCATCTGCAGAAGCACTGTATTGAGCAGGTACTGCTTATAGATACTTGGCCAAAGCTTGTGCTCTGGGAGGAACTCTTCTGAAGGGGAGAGATAAGTCTGGGGTTTGGGCATCTTGGGACTCTTCTAATAATATGGTTGAAGGAGATCTGGGCTGCAGAGCACCCATTCCTGTCCCCCAGCACCAGAGAGCTACCAAATAAGAGCATCCTTTGATGGCATCTGTATCTGCCCAGGCTTCCCAGGGGTCTCTGCCCATGCTCTCCCTGTAGCGTGGTACACCAGTGTTTTCCAAGATGTGGTGTAGCAAAGGCCTGTGGTCAGCTTCTCATCTGAAGAGCCAAGTGACCTCCCGTGTAGGTGCTGCAGGGTGTTGCTGAAATAACACAAGGATGGGCTCGTGCCCAGGGTGTTTGTTTGCAGGATTCCGTACAGAAGGTGAGAGGAGGCCTGTGCTTCAAATCAAGAAAAGAACAACGCTGCACTTCTGCCCTTTACTTTTTCCCAGTTAGTATTTTAACCAGATCTTTGAATTCTCTGGTATAGTTTGAACCCAACTGATCTACAAGCTGGGGGGGGGGGGGAAAAAGCCATAGTAGGTGGGCTTGCCATGCTGGTCTTGTTGAATACCTCTCTAATTCCAGCACATTCGGAGGACATCGTTCAGCCTGCCCTCTGCAATTAGGGCCCTGAGCCTGGTGGCAGGATGCTGTGACTTCAAACCCGGGGCAGGGGAGGGGGACCCAGCAGTGTGGAGCTCTTCCCGCAGGTCAGGACACTTTGGCAGGACCCAAAAGGGTTAACAAACAAACTGCCTGAATCGCTTTGTTCACTGGAAATCTAATCAGATGTTAACCTACAGTCTATATCCAAGCAATCCTTTCCTTATGATAGTGATTAGTATTACACTCGGAATGAATAGACCAAGGAAAGATTCCTATGGTAACCTTCAAAATGCATTCCATCGGCAGGCTCTGCCTACTCCCAATAATTACGTTCTTAACTCGTCTAACAAACGGCATGCTAATGAGCTGCTTAACCAGCCCCAGCTCATTATTGCCAGGCTTGGGCAGGCTGGAGGAAAGTGACCCAGAGAGAACAAGCCCACTTAGAAAAATAATAGTAATAAGCAGACATTTGTCAGATTTGCCATGAAGATGGACCTCCTCCCCAGCGACAGGGCTCCCTTTGTGTGGGGATTGGCCTTTTGGCAAACCAGCATCCCCTTGGCAGCACGGTTCTGCTTCCTCTGAGCTGTGCTTCCTGGGCTGCATCTCCTCTGTGGGTTGGCATCTGTGGGTCTGAACAGTGCGCTGCAAAAGTGTCATCAGGGGTTGTCTCAGGTTTGGAGGTACCCTTGTGAGTGGGCAGTTACCTTGCTCCAGAGCAAGCCTGGTGCACCCCAGTGGTGGCTGGCCCTTGCTCTCCTGGCTGAGCTCTCTCCACCTCCACACCAAGGAAATCCAGGCAAGTTGTGTGATAATGCAGTGCTTTGTGCTGGTGAGCTCCTTCCCATTTACCTCTGCTTTCTCTGAGGCTCAGGCCCAGCACCCTGCATGGTTCAGGAAAGCAAAGATATTCTGAAATGGAAGCAAACTTCTTCCGGATCCATTGTACAGACTTGGGTTGTATTGGCTGGATCACAGAAGCATTGGTTGGAAGGCATCTCTGGAGGTCCTCTTGCTGCCTGAAGGATGATTAGATTCGGTTGAGTGCATTTCTAATACTAGCATGTAGAGAACCCATTTCCTCGGGGGTGGTTTCACTACTGGGGTTTGCACTGATCTGCTCTAATCAAAGTGGGGGTTTTGGGGATCTGTTTAGACCAAGTGAAAGTATTTTATGGACGTCGCTGTTTCAGGTTAAACCAGGCCTGGCTGTGGTTCAGTTTAATGTAGGTTAGCTGATTCAGAGTTGGACTTTGAATAAGTGGTGCCTTAGCACAAGGCGCATGTACTGACGAAGCTGAGCTTCCCAAGTTTCTGAAGCACAGAATGGTTGTCCCATTGGGAACTGGGTTCTGCCTGTCCATGGCTCCTGACAGCCACGGTCCATCAGGCACCTTCATTCTGTACCAGTGGGTTTTGTTCTTTGAGCATTTCCCAGGTTTTGGGATCTCCCCCACTGCCTCCACATGCTAAAATCATAGATACGGAATGGTTCGGGTTGGAAGGGCCCTTCAAAGCTCATCCTGTCCAGCTCCCTGCAGTGAGTAGGGACATCTTCAACTAGGGCAGGTTGCCGAGAACCACCTCCAGCCTGGCCTGGAATGTCTCCAGGGCAGAGCAGGCTCCATCGCTGGCATACGCTGCCATCGCGCACCTTTCCTCTCTGTGTTAGTGTCTCTGGTCAGAAGGGAGCTGCTCTCTGAACGTCACCTTGTGTTTCATCAGCTGTGTTTGCTTCACAAAGCGTTTACGTTGCTGCTGGTCCATTGCAGTGATCTATGGAGAATGAGGAGCAGGGTACTTTGGTCGCTCTCTCTGGCAAGGTGTGTGATGAAGCTTTTGGGGGGGTTGTTTGTCTTTTCCTAATGTTAACACTCAGGTTGTGGAAAGTTCCAACTGGTTCTGCTGCACCGGCCCTTGCAAAGGCACTTTGCAAATAAGAGTGTGCTTGGGAGGCTTCTGCTTGAAGAAATGTCCCTCAAAGCCTGTTGTCTTTATGGCCCGTCAGGTTAGCTCACAGTAGCTGATGTGGTTAAGAACAGATCACAAAAGTGAGGGGATTTAAAACTTCTTTTACAGTTCTTCAGTGTCAATCCACAAAGTTAATCCCAATGTAAACAAAGCATAACACTATTTATATGCCACTAAATGCAGGCTTGTGATAACGTGGAGCACTGCAATGGTAAGGCTTGCTCTAAATACAATCTGTTCACTTCTTCTGCCTTTGCACCAGCTGGAAATGCAGCTCTCTTCCCATGATTTCAACTCTTGCTTCAGTTAGCATACATCAAAACATTACCTTCTTAGATGAAGCAGAATGTTTATTTTGGGGTTTCACACTTCCAACCCTTTTAACACCTTAATGTGCTCTTGCATTTTGTTGCACTCCTAATTATTTCCCCCCCCTTCACCTCTGCAGTTGATTCTTACATTGTTGAAACCTGACCGTATGAATAATGAAACAAAGCTGAGCACGCTGCCTCCGACAGAACAGTTTCCTTCTTGTGCATGCTCACAGAGCCACAGGCCACAGAGTACAAACTTCCAGGGAAAAAAGGAGCTGCATTTACAATCCGTGTAATCTGTTTGTCACAAGATGGTCTCAAGTGCAATGAGAGGCAATTTTATACTTAAGTATAGGCACATACGGTTGTAACCTCTTAAAATCCCTACTTCATAAAAGCAGTGACTTCGTATTTATCTAACGCTGTTTATCAGCGGAATGGAAATGCAGATGTTTTAGAGCAAAATATATTGTTATCTCTCTTCCTCTTCATAAAATGTTGGCAAACTTCATATCACTAAAACCTGGAAATGGTTTTTGTCTCCGTGTGTGTATGTGTTGATTTATTCAATCACTGATTCATGTCCTGTGTAAAGAGGAGGTTGGGAAAGAGGTGTGTGCAGCTCTGTGGGCAGATGTTAGAAGGATGAGGATTTGCAGTTTCCACAAGTCAGACATCTTTTAATAAACCTGGAGGTGCTCAGTGATTTTACTGTTCCCATAAGCAATGGCTGTTCCTGAACCAGAAAATAACAGTGCCAGGATGGTGCCAGGCAGAGAAAGAATGATTAAGGGATGAATACCTACTTGTTTATCAACTTATGTTTCTTCAGTGTAGTAATTATATATAGCAGGCTACATATATCTTTACCTTGGCTGGATACATAGAGAAATACATACTAGTGGTCATTGTCACAAACTGTGTGGATGCTGACTGCGTTTAGCCCTTTGGTTTTCCTTGCTCATGACTCTCTTTATTAGCATGCCTTCCCTGCAGGTGGAGCAGTGCTTGGGAGTAGCATGTGCCTATTGTAAGAGAACTTAAATTCCTATTTGCACAGACAGAAACACGATTATTTCCCAGTTTCCCACCCCATGGAGGCATTAATTTGATGCTAAGAACGGTTTCCTTGTTGGATACTGCCTTTCTTGTTGCTGCAATTGCTCCGTTGTCCCTTAGACTTGGTGTTGATGCTCATGCATGTTGTGTATGGCCTGGTTGGGGTTGTGCTGGTAAAACCATTGCCAGTGCAGGGCTGGAGCTGAGTCACCAACTGGAACGTGAAGGGCTTTTACTTCTTCCAACTCCATGTGAAGTGTTAGAGTTGTGAATGGGAAAATAAACAGCAAAGTGGATGCAGAAGACTTTGGGTCCTCTGGCCCCAGGTGTTCAAACAGTGCCAAGTGATTTTTGTATCTAAGAGGTTCCCGTGGTGTGTGTTAAGAATGAGCTGAAACTTTTGCACTGAACCCCTGCAGAACCTTTGTGATGTTGGGGAAATTCTCTCCTTCTCCCTCAGACAAGCCAGAACTGATGAATTTCCCCACTCTGTTGGTAAGGAAAGTGGAATTTTTAGCAAGGAGATGCAT
This sequence comes from Loriculus beryllinus, assembly GCA_039877255.1. Lineage (NCBI taxonomy): Eukaryota > Metazoa > Chordata > Aves > Psittaciformes > Psittacidae > Loriculus > Loriculus beryllinus. Next base: position 26,564 of record JBCJKH010009500.1, on the reverse strand, counting down.
CATTGTCTAGAAATAACCAGAAAGTGCTGTAAATCTTCCCTGCTGCTTGGAGTTTGTGGGATTTTGGGGTGGTTTTAGCTGTTGGACTGTTTAGCTGTTTAGCCAGGACCTTGCAGATTTAGGGTGGTTGTTTGAATGGCACCTCCAAGGCTTTCAGAGCTATCCCCTCCTAATAAGGTTGGAGCTTGTGGCTCTGGACGAGCTGTTTAGAGCTGACTCTCAACTGGAGCGTATTCAGAAACCACCCCCATTCATATAACGCAAGGAAGGAACAAGGAATATGAAAACACAGCTTCTGAGATCTCTGTGAAAGATTCTTATTATCCTGCCCCAGATGGCACCAGCTGTACTCCTGGACCAATACTAAATGACTGTGGCTTGTGCCAAATATGTACTTGAGTGGGTTGTACATGCCCTTTACAAATAGAAGTTGAATGTTAATAGATACTGAATGAAGCCCATTGCCAAACCAAACAGAGCCCCTGGATATATACAGGGCATGCAGGGAAATTATACATCTCAGCGGCGCTTGCTGCAGTATGCGTGCAAAGGATTTCAAAGTGTTGGTGGATTTAATGTGGTCGTTGCTAATTCTCCGTATGCTAATGGCTGTGTGAAGATGCAGGAAGAAGAATGAGGGATGGTTAAAAGCCCGCTGCACTGATATCATGTAAATTCAGGATAGGGTCAGCGTTTGGTGTTGTAAACAACATCACATCTCGGAGTACATGGAGTTCTGATCCTTTCAGGTATTCGAGCCTTTGTCTGCTGATATAACGCTTGCCTGTCAGCCCCACGGTCAGAGGCCCAATCTTTTTTTCTTCAGTTGCTGAAAAGGTCCCAGCGCCACATCGGGGCAACATACTGGCTGCCTATTCTCCTTCCCTATGGAACGCAATCACTGGACAACTCTGCTATAATTCACTCCCTGGCCAGCCCTTTGAAAAGGTGGGCTGCCTCAGTGCTGTTAGCCCAGCAAGATAAATCATGTACTCGAAATTAACTTCCATTGAAAGGAAGGGGTGGAAGAAAAGCCGACTGGTCAGGCGGAGCATGCTAAAGAAAAGATGACTAGAGTTGATAAATGTCATTGCGGATAATTTGGGGACTGTGATTAAGATCTTATCTAGGTAGGAAGTAAATAGAAAAGACTTAATAAAAGTCCTTCCCAGGGATCCGTCCTTATGAACTTGGGAAGTTTTAATTTTTTGTGCAGTGAATATTGAGGAAAGCACCGGGAAGGTCCCTTCATTAAAGGGAAAGTTGTTTTCCGGGTGCTGCCGACAGAGATTTGTAGAGCGCCCGCGTGGATCTGTGAGTCTTCCCCCGCTCCCTTTTCTTTTCCAGAGGAGAAAGAAAGCATCTTTGTCTGAAAATTCCTCTATAAAGTTAAAGGATAAACAACTGGGGGGAACTGATGGAGGCTTCTGGGTAACAATCATCTGGTTTTTCTCTTCTCTTTTTTCTGTCTTTAATGAACGGGCTTTACTGCCATAAAATTCCCTACAAATAAAGTGTAACCTTATCCCCAATATGTGTAAGGGAGAGAATGCAGAGGCCTGTTTGTCCATAAATTCACATTCTGTTTGCTCAGAGAGCATAAACTGTCTCCTGTTTTTATTGTACTGGCCAGAATTTGCTTTTATTATATTATTAGCAGTAGTTTGCCTTGGGTTTTTTTTTGGTCCAACCAATTACTCCAGCAACCTGCAAGCGGTAGTAAACTGGGTTTAACATCTGCAGGACTGAGTGATGGGGATCCGGAGCCCAGCGCGGTTCCCGTCGCTGGAGAGGCGGGAGCATTCCCCTCCTCCCTCCCGGGACTTGGCTGGCCGTGGTGCGTGCACTGCCTTTGCACCGCGGAGCAGCACGGGCCATCCCAGCAGCTGTACAGCTGTTTTCTGTGCAAGGACCTCTGCTAGCTAATGAGAATGCTTAGGATTTTATTGAGGAGTGTATCCTGTGATCTGCAACCTCCCTAATCTGGATCTCTGAGGGATATGGAGCTGCTCGAGCTTTCCAGAACCCTTGAAATGCCACCTCCTAAATTACCCCGGCTTCTTATTTACTTCCTCCATATATTTTTACTGCTTTCCCCAGCATGCAGAAGGTATTTTGATAGGAAAACTGGGCGACGTACTTAAAAATTAATTTAAATATTGCTAAAAAAGAACAGATAAGGGCAACCAGAGAGGGGATGTGAGGATCCAGGGGCTCTGTGTTGTTACCTAGGCTTGAGCAAATCAAGTTTGCAGATGGGAAAAGATACTGGTGTGCCTCTAATCCCTTTGTATGTCAAGGTTCTCTTCCTGCTGTTCCAAAACCAAAGGGGCAGAGGCAAGAAGAGCAGGTCGTTTCAAGCTGATTGTGTCAGAAGCACTGTTGAGTAGATTATTCTACAGTAGTGAAGGACAAAAGCAGAACCTGCCATTGCACAGCGCTGTTATTGTGTGTGCAGGGCAGCAGCTGCATCGAGGAGGAAGCTTTGGTGTGATGGGGACATTTCCACAGCAAATAAGGAGCTCCTGCTTGGAGCTGATCTTCAGCACAGATAGAGTTTAACGTGTGTGCAGAGGGCAGTGGGATGCACACTGTGCTTCTGTTGGTGAACTATAACACTAAACCTGCTCAGTTGCAGGGACGGGATGGGGAAGCCCAATCCTGTCCCCCACAAGGCAGTGGCCAGCATTCCAAACCTTGGGAAAGGGTAACCAATGTTGTGAGGCTTTATGAGAGCTTCACCAGGAATGCTGCCCACAAGGAGCCTGAACTGCAGCTTCAGCGCCGGGATGCCTGCAGCCTTCTTTGTAATTAAACACTTAAGTGTGTGGCTGCGCTGCTGCTTCCTCAGCCTGGGGAGGGTCTTGCTTGTATTTAAAGATCCTGCAGTAACAAAACTTGTGAAGTTCTGATGGAAGCCGTGGGTTTAAGTAGTGCCTGTTCCACTGCGCGCAAACAGAGGCTTTGTAGGAGCAAGAGCTGAAAAGTTCAGCCTTATCTTTCCATTTGTAAATTCCCTGTGCACCAAGGCAGATTTCTAGATGTGTATTCCCTGTTTTATATAAGTATGAGCCAAAGTGTAGTTTAGTGCTCTATGGAATGAGGTGCCTGCCTGGTGAGGCACTCCTGCCATCCCCGTGTGGGCACTCGAGCCACAAGAGACTCTGCTTCTGGGTTACCTGCCTTAGAAACACACACCATAAAATGGGTATAGATATTGGCCATCAGGTGTTAAACAAATGTTGCTCTCAGGGTGCCTGGAAGTTTAGATATACCCATGGCTGCGATGAGGATCTCTGTGCAGGCTCAGCGTCATGTGCACAGCTGGTGGTGGATGATGGAAACGATCAAATGAACTTTCCTCACATCTTGGGAGCTGTGCTGTGGGACTCAGTCATCTCTTAAATATGGAAGGTCAAACAGGGAGCTGCCAGTCTGGGATGTCACGAGCACCAACATGGTCCTGTGCCTTGCGTCTTTGATGCTTTCTGCAAGCTGTGTGCTGCACTCTCACAGCTGATGTTAGTGCAGGTATTGCCATCCTGCCTTTAAGGGCATTCTGAAGGTAGCTACTGGGCTGACTGCTGTTCTCAAGTATTCTGACTCAGTCGCCTGCCAGCCTTCTGCTGGCCGCTCTCTGTTCATGTGCTTCCCATGGAAAATTCAGTGTTCTTTAGCAATGTCTCCACTGAAATCCAGTCTGAAACACAAACCCCTTCCTCGTTCAAAACATATCCTGAGCCCAATCCATGAACGCTGTCTAAGCCATCGACATCATCATTTTCCAGTGATCTCACCAGCGTGTCAGAATCTCCCTTGTTAATGACTCTGAGAAAACTGTGGACCCAATAAACTCTGTGTCAGGTAAAGAATACAGTGAGGATTGGGAAGTGACAGATAAAGCAAATATCCTGCTCCTAAACAAACACAGCAGGACGGGAGAAAATGACAAATGACGGGATTGTGTCAGCTTGAAAACAGATTGGACTAATGGCATGCTGGACTTTGCACTCCGGGGGATCGATATTCTATCAGGCAAGAGAGCTTGAGACCTTGTGAATAGCGTTTGTATGGACAGGAGGCAGAGATCTGCTGATAGCGGGTGTGTGTTTTGCTCTTACAGCACCGGGTCCAGCGCACGAGGAAGCTGCACAGCCCGGTTTGTGCAGGCTGGGGGGAGTCTTTTCTCCTGGGAGCCCGTTCCTCAAGGCTGGAAGCAGGGATGTGGCGCTCTCTGTGTGTCTGCAAAGCCCTGGGGCTGCCAGGCCTGGGGCTCGCCTCGCTTCTTCCTTTCGAGTCTTCTCTTTGCTTCTTGGGGCAGGGGCGAGGGATTGAGGAGCTGGGAAGTGAGGAGCTTCCCAGTTTCCCACCCGCTGCTAAGCCGCGTTCTGCCAGGGCTGGTTGGGTTTTGGTTTGTCCTTAAACAGGGCCCTGAGGCTCCTCCCGCCGCTGGCGAGTCCAGAGTCCTGCTGATTGCACCCCCGGCTGCACCCTTCCCTCCCTGCCCTTCCTTCCTTTTCCAGGGACCGCGAGACAGCCCCTTCCCCTGCCCCGATAAGGAGCCTCAGCAATGCAGCGGGGCTGCCCCATGGCACAGGGATGCGATTCCATCCATCCCACCAGCACCACGGGGGTTTCATCCTAAAGCTTCGCAAAGCTCATTTTGCTGATGTTCTCCTCATGCCTTTGTGCGCTCATGCTCGGTCCTGACTGCCTTTTTGTGGCTCAGAAGCCTCCGAAGGGAGGAGCGATGGAGGCGACTGCCCAGGGCTCTGTAAGTCACTGGGGCTCTGATCTGCACCCTGCCAGGGAAGGAAGGGTCAGACCCCTACAGAGGCCCTGGGCACCATCCTGTAACACACACCAGGTTTGCTGTGTTTGAGTAGGTCCTACTCAAAATACACATTCCCATCATTCTGAGAGCTTTCCCCCTTCAGCCAGCATGCGCAGAAGGGTTAACTGAGTCGTGATGCATTGCACTCTCTTTACCAGCTATTAGTTGTTTACCTGAGCTAATAAGATTAAGGTCATAATGAATATGAATAAAAAAACCCCTTGGACAGACCCACACGTACTTTTAGATTTATGCGCTCATCGTCAGGAGCAGGAAATGAATGCTGAGGAACCATTACAACAATGCTTTTGCCTGGTCAGGAAACCAGAAAGAACTAACTAAGACCTTATAGATCCCATCCTACAGCTCCCATCCTACAGCTCCCATCCAGGCTCGCAGGGAGCAGTCGGGACCATTGCTCGTGTGCATGGGGGTTTGTAGAAGCAGCCTTGGAAATGTGTGGTTTTAGCTCAGAAAGGTCAGGTTCAGAGCCCAGGATATCCCTCCATTGCTTGTGTTTTTCCAAGGTGTTTGTTCAGCTTTAAAGTCTCTTTGGAGAGAGAAAGAAGGAAAACCCCTCGTGTGCCCATCAGCTTCTCTGTTGATATTTCTCTCTACCCATTGGATATTTTTGATAAATAGGCATTATCTCATCAGAAGGAGCCCTTTGGAAGGCAGCAAGTATTTTTTATTAGAGCCTAACAAGCTGCTCCTTTAGAACTGATATCTATAGAGCTGTGCTGTGGAAAGGTGGGGGTTTTGTGAGGGCCATGTAACAAAAAACCCCAAATTAAATTCCAAGCAAAACAGATAGAAATAAATCATGGAGAAATTTAACTGTGTGCAGTGTAAATATTGTTAATGGTCCAGTGTTTAATGAAAATCAAGTACTCGTGGTTTGCACAGAGGTACCAGAACGCACGTGAGTTGCAATAACCCGTATGGGCACTTCGTTAAAGAAAACAACTTGTAAATACGCGCATTTTGGCCTCTGAAGGGCCGTGCATATCCCCTGCTTTCCTTGTCCCATAGAGGCTACTGCAATGCACATGAAGAGATGATGAAACTGATGGAGCTTAAATGGAAACATGGTGCCACCAGGACTGCTGGGGAGCAGGGAACGCTCTCGTGTGCTTTGCTTCTGTTGCGGGAGGGAAGGAGGTCAGAGAAGAGAGTTGCCAGCTCAGGATCCCTGCTGCATGGTAGCAGACCTGGCTTGCAGTGAGAGCTGGGGGCAGGCAGGGAAGGGTAAGTTCAGTCTCAGTATTTTCTGTCCGGCTTGGTTACTGACATGATCTCACTGCTCCTGCTTGTCAGACGGTGCAACTATAATAAATAATGGCAATGCTGTGCTGAGAACAAGAACTTGAGGCTATTTTACGTGTATTTCCAATATTGCCTTTGCTTTCCTGCACTTCCTGAAACAGCAGCATTTCAAGCCAAGTAACAGGCAGAAAACTCCTCTCTTACTATCTTTTCTCCTTTTTCTGTAATTTATGCGAAATGTGTGCTCAGAGAAAAAGGAGGGGTTTGCATTTATTTTGGCTTGTCTTCCCTTGTAACACGGTTGCTTGGGCCAGAGAAATTGCACGTCGTACGGGTGGCGGCGTGGGGGCAAGCTCTGAGCATCCCGAGGAACACATCCCTCTTCTGCTCAGCTGTAACAGTAAATGCATTGCTTCACTGAGGCATTAATTGGAATCAGTTGATGTATATAATAAATGAAAGCTAATTCCCCACTCAGGTATCTCAAAGGAATCCACTAATTCTGTTTTCTTTAAGAAAACCAGAACACTTGGACGTGTCTGTGGCCAAAGGCCTCCTCACCTGGGCAGCACGAGGGGTCTGCGTGCCCCTGCATGTGGTGCATGGAATGAGGACACTCTGCTTTTTCAGAGGCGTTCTGTCCGTAAAAGGGAGCTTTGGAAAGATCCTGGATGCACCTTCTGAGCTATGTGCAGTGTACCCAGCTCCTGCAGCTCCCTACCTTAGCAGCCAGCTGCGCATGAAGGAAAGTATGTGCCTTGTATTTGACAAGTAAAAATGCATTGGCTCTGCCACAGTCATTTGTCTTTATTGTGGCCCTAATTTGAATGAAAGCAAGTGCTAATGGAGGACACGGTTTAAGAACACTGCACATGGGCAAACCCCACCTCGGGAGGGGGAACGCACAGCGCGATTCAGCAGCGCCGGTTATCTTTGCTGCTGGCAAAGTTTGCCAGCGCGGCAACGCCGGTTCCTGCTGCAGCTCCATCGGAGCCTTAATCCTTCCCGTTCCCCCACCCCCTCCAAACTTCCCTGGTGAATTCATCTAGAAACACATCGATTCCATGCTGCGCCGGAGTGGGACAGGGCCCTGCTCTGCAGAGAGCTCTCGCTGTTTCCCTTTCATGAGCAGGCACAGCCTGTCTGTCAGCGCTGCTTGTCCTGGAGTACGTCTTCCTTGTGCTCCACAATGCGAGCTGCTCATCAAGGCAAGACAGACGTGTTAAATAAAGTGCCATCAGGCCTGCTCGCTCGCGCAGTGGTAGCCCATTGTGCTGCTGTACGGGTGAGCTGGGGATGGGTTTGTCCCTTTGGAATCCTGTTTAATTATCTTTAACGTGATTCCAGCTTGAAATGATATTTCAATTGAACGGAACTCGGGGGACAATTACCTTCTTCCGTGTCTTTGTAAATATTCATGCGCTGATTTGTTCGGATGGGGAGCGGGGACGGGAAGAATCTGACCATTTAAAGTGTAAAAACCAAGGCCGGATGGGGTAGCACTGAAACTGCAAGCTCTCTGCTTTCAAACATGTGTTTTAGGGCTGTGTTTCTTTCAGTTTCCCCTTCCCTTTAGCTTGTTCAATGCAACATAAGGTGCAATGCAGCTCTTCTTTGACCAAATTCAACAAGTGCAGGGGCTGGGAAGATCTGTTGAGGGAGGCAGCCAAATGAGAAAAACTTCCTTGTGAACAGAAATTATCTGTGCTGTTTCCCCCTTTTTTACCTCACTCCTCAGCCCTGTCTCTTTTCTTCCTGTCTTCCAGTATAAATCCAATTATGTTACACTGTGCTGAAGGACCTGACACATGGCTCCTTAAGGTTTGGGAATTCTCCTAGTTTTAGAGATACCTGAACCAAGGTGCAGGTTTTTCCTCTCATATTCTGCTTAACCGTTTCCCTTCTGTCTCCCAGTTCACCCATCTCCTGCTTGAACCCGGGTGGTCCCTTCTGAGTACAGGCCTGAGGCAGCCCCAGCACTTCCCTCCAACAGATGCTGCGGATCTCCATCACAAGGGACGCTAAACTCCCTTGTGATGGTAACTTGGCAAGTTTGTGCTGGGTAGTGTCTGAAGACCAAGGCATTAATCCTGCTTCCTGGAGGAAGATGCTTTGTGCAATCAAACCCCTCCCAACTCTCTTAAGAGCAGTGTTAAGGCTTTTAATATCATGGTTTCTGGGTCCCATAGGGGGCTGGGGAAAACAGAAATACTTTTAACAGTCAGGGTCTCGTTTAAAACAATGAGCACACCAACCCCTAAATAATTAAAGAGATGGATACAGTCTGGTTTAGCCCTCTTGTTTATTCAGTATTATTTAATTTCACAAATATTAAGTTTCCCTCTTCCATCATCAACACCCCTCCCATGGGATGCAAGTTACCACCAATTTCATTCTTCTGAAGCCTCATTAATGTCACCAGTTGTTCACTTTGACTTATGGGCTTAAATTACCAGAGACTGGAACAAGTGTAAATACAGTGGGGCTGCCCTCGAAAAGTCCGTCCACACTTAAACCTTCTGCAGTAAACAAGAACTGGGAAAGTCAGGAGGCTACAGATGGGGTTTGGGCATTAGGATAACTCCCTCGAAAGCTCCCTGATGGTGGACAGAACCTAAACCAAACAGCGGAACGATACCAGTTGCAATAAACCAGCAAGAACAGAGGATGCATAGGAAATGTAATGCTAAATACCTAAGCACAAGCAAGGGAGATGGGTAACTGATGGCTGTTCATTCCTCACTGTGTCGCTGCTGACAAGGCACACAGGTGTTTGTGCTTAATTACACAAAGCAAGGGTTAGCAGGGGAACTGGGATGTAAGGTTCATGTCAATGACAGAGAAATCATGGATTAACTGGGGATGCTGAGGGATGCAAGACACCCCTCGTCCTGTGCTTGGGACTGTTTCCCCCTGCAGGGGATTCCACATCAGAGCCCACCCAGGGCTGAGAGTGCAGCACCATGGGTTTCTCATGGACACTTTGTCAGCCTGTGGGACATTCAGTGGGAAGCTGGGAGAGGCACTGAACCAACACACGGATAACTTGCTGTCATTCCAGACTCCCTCCTGAGCTGCAGTAGCTAGAGAAGTACATGTGTTGTCAACTTCTATGTTAAAGCTTCAAGCTGTAAAATAGAATGTAATTACTAATGAAACACAGGCAAGTAACAGGCGTGCTCCAGACTGAAGCAGCAGATGAGCTTTAAGCAGGAGGAGGCCGAGTGCTTTTAAAGAAATACAGCAAGGGGGGAAAGGGGTTTTGCATAGAGACTGTCAGAGCAACACGCGCTTAGAAATATTTCCTGAACCTCACAGTTTTGCAGGAGGGTTTATAATGCTGGCACCATAGTGGGATGATGGTTTAATAAGAGAAAAAACTCTCTTTGACTTGCGCTTGTGGCACAATGAACGCAGCCACAAGAGTTAGATAATTTCACATGCAGACATTAAGCTGTTAGTACAATGGTTAAGCATTTAAAGTTTCATCCTTGCTGTTTCTCCTCCAATGAGGAGCTCTTTGGTATTTAGATTAGCAACAGGATATAATAAACTCGTTAACATGTCAGAAATCTTGTGTTGGGAAAACCTATGTGGCTGGTCTCTCCTCTTTAGCTTTGTTGTGCGGTGAAACACAGCAATTAGTGCTGTGACTGGGCGACAGGCTGGAGGCAGCAGCCAGGCGTAGCCGGGCTGACTTGGCACAGCATTCCCAGGAAGTCCCGCCTGGTTTCCAGTATAATGTGTATTAAACCAGTGAGACATCAAGATGTGTGTTAACAGAGTGCTTACACAAGCGTAGAAGTACAAAGAGACCAGGATCTCGGCAGCACAGATGCACTGTGTGTGCAGATAGAGCCAAGCGTTGCAGCCGCAGAGGATGAAGGACAAACGGGATTTTCTAGTACAAAGTTTTTCTGCTAATAGACAATATGGATTTTTGTCGCATCTCTTTTTTTAGTTTGGTTTAAAGCTCTGAAATTGCAGCTGTTTGGGCAATTACAAGCGGCAAATGTTACTTAAACCCAAAACAAATCAACACGAAGCAATAGGAAAAAGTTCCTTGATGGGGAACAAAAACATTTTTGTTGAGGCCTAATAGAAGTTTGAGCTTTGTCCTAAAGCTCTCTCCAGTCTGCAGTGCCTCTCGCTTATTGAATAAGTGAAATGAAGCCCTTGGCGAGAGCTAGTAAGTGTGGGACAAAGGGCAGCAGTGAAAAATGAACACAGTTTCAAAATGCAGAGAAACAGATGTGAATCTGCAACAGAGAAAAAGGAGGAAGGGAAGCCCATTACAGCGACCATACCAAGGGCAGGATTTAAAGCTGCACAGCATTTTGCTTACTGTGTTGCTTGCGTCACGCAGCATTTTACAGGCTGGTCCTCTTCATTATCTCTGATACCAGGTTGCAGAGAGGCTGCTTTTCAAACAGTGTCAAACATCTGAAGATTCTTGAGGAATATGCATCAAAAGACCTCGGGCAGGGCAGGGGGAAGGAAAAGGTGGACGCTTATTAAGTCCTGCTAATGTTAGTGATGTATTGAGTGAAACATCATGAAAAATGAAAGCAAATCCTACAATAATCTTGACAGAACAAAAGGCTTTCAGTTAAAATAGAAAAATGCTAAGGCGGTATATATCAAACATAACTTTTATATTAAATGTGCATGTGGTAGAATATGGATCACATTATAGGAAATGTTGTTTGCTGGGGTTTTTTTGCCTTCTATGAGCACCTAAAGCTCTTACTTGGGAAACATTTGGCCAGTGCACTGCTTTCTGTTGGTAAAATTAGATTTTCTTGTGTTTTGTAATTACGAGGGATTTGCCCATCTGCACTTGGAAGAGAAAAGATTTTGCTCATCAGTCATTAAGTACAAGGTTTACATGTCTAGCCTGAGTGAAAGTAGCTGTAGTTCTCATCCATCTTTTCTCGACAGGATAAACCCAAGATATTGAAGCAGTTATTCTTTTTTTAAAATCCCACCTTTTAGAACCACTTAATGGTATCAGATTTATCTGATGACTCAGTTTCTTTGAGCACAACTTCCCCCGTTCGAATTATTATTGCCACCTTTTGTTCTAAGCATAATAAAATATAAGGTAGAGTTGGCACAGGAGCCAGGTGCCTCCTACCAAAAGTCAAGTGCTTGCAAAGAAAATAAAACTCTCAGTTCCTCCTTGAAGTCCGGTAGCTCTCGCCACAGCAGTCGTTTCCCTTAATGCATTGGATTCGTCACAACTGGAAAAAAGTCTTTTAAAATACCTCTCTCCTTAAAAGTGAACATAGCCTCTCCGGCTCATCTTGCCTGGTGCTGAAGTCGTCATCTTGGCAGTGAGGAGAATTCATGTATTAGTTTAGGGCTCAAGCAACATAAACAAAACTCAAGTGGCTGGAGGGAAAAAGGGATCATTATGTGAGTGAAAAAAAATTAAACATCTTGACTCAACAAATGCTCCAGTCCTGTCTTATACCAGACTGTCTGTGTGCCAAGTTACGGAGAAGTCATCTGACTGAAGGGGGGAGCAAGGAAAACAGGGTTTATGTTTCGATGTGCAGAAATGTAATACAGTGAAAAAGGGGAAAGGAGTTTTCTAAATATAATTTTTTTCAGCTCTTTTTCCCCCCTCTTTTATATCTTTAGAACTGTTTCACTTTAAATGTAATTGTGCCAAATGCAAATAAGTGTTGGAAAGGAAGTTTATGTTCCTTACGGTAGTGGGGAAGACCAGAACAAACCCCAAGCCGATTTCTTTATGGCTGTCCAAGGAGGGCATCGTCACACTATGGGCTGTCTTCTAGAAAGAAACCATGACAGATTGGAGGGAAAAGATTTCTCTATCCATCTTGTTATGTCACCTCTTATAAATCAACATATCTTAATTAATTACATTCTTTTCATACCAAGACTTTAAAATTGATGAGGGTGTGCCAGTGTGTATTTATTGCTCATTAGCTGCATGGCTCTGCGGAGTTCTTGTGCTCTATTCCCACATGTTCAGAAACTCAGCAGCATACTGTGGACATCTCATTTTACTTACTGTATGGATAACTGTCTCGGTCACGGTGACTTAATTGTGTGGCTATTCTGAAGCAGACATAGGAGATGCATAAAATTCAGTGTGTATGCATTTTTACCTGTCACATGTATGCACATAAATATCTGTACCTAAATGGGCACATGTAGGGACCACAGTTTATTTCCACATAAGGACAACAGCATATTTGGGAGATCACAGATGCTTTTCTCATTTATAAATTAAATAGCAGCCAGAGGGTTAATTCTGTGTGATATCAGCAATAGCTGTTCCTTAGTCAGCCCCACCATGCAGAAGGTCATAAACTAAATATTTCTGTGTCTCATTCTGATGTGCCAAAATTTACTTGAGAAACAAAATGAAGCTGAAATGAGTCCTTTAACTGAGTTAGTAACTAGGCATATTTGATACGAGCTACAGTCTGAACTGCAGAGATTGATCAGGGCAAATAAAAGCTTAAAGGGAAGCAATCTGAAATGAGTTCTTGTGCCACTGGAACAGAATCATTCCAGGCTGTGGGTACAGCTCAGTGCAGATATCTGGGCAGAGCCTGCTCGTCCCGTCTCATTATTCCAACAGTTGTTTGAAGAGCATGAGCCAGCCCTGCCAGAGCCGCAGAGGAAATGGTGAGGGGAAGAGGACAGCGTGGAGAGTTTCCCAGACTACAGCTAGCACGGGGAGATAGCAACCAGATGGAAACTGTCAGCAGTAGTGAGGGTATTGCTACTGCTGTTTGAAAATGGACAGAGTAGGGAATGAAGGGAAAGAGGGGGAAGAGGCCGAGTGATAGATGGATTGCACTGAAGAGCAGAAGAGGAGATAATGAAAAAGAAGTGGGGAAGGTGTGTGTGAGGAGTTGTGGGTTAGAGGAGCCTGCCTCCACAGCGTGCTAACGCACAGGAACCTTGTTACTAAAAAATAACCCAGTTTATATATTTTGTTTAAAATTTACCTGGGGCAAAACAAAGGTCTTTCAGTGTTTGCATTAAATTCCAGAGAGATTTGCTCTCCTGAATACTTAGGGCAGTTGCTTGGGATGAAGGTGCAGGTTTGGATTTCTGTCTGCTTGCTCTGGAGCTGGAAATAAAGTCTGGATCTCCCTCAGCCTGTCACCTACCTGAAAACCACCCCCCAAGTGGGCAGTTGTACTGCTTCTGTTCCACCAGTTCCCTGGTTTGTGTTTCCCAGCCTGATAGTACAGCATTCACCTGCAATGAGAGGGATGCTGGTTGCAATTCCCATTCTCTCTCAGACAGGGTTCCTGGCCCAGCACAGTTTTAGCTGTTTTCAGCTGGAGCTGTGGTTTGGTTGAGAAACTGGGAAAACTCAGACAAAAGTTCCTGCCAGGCTTACCCACAGCTTTATTCTTGGAGCTCAGGAATGAAACGCAGTCCCAAGCAGGCACCTTCTAAGTCAAGTCAGTTTGTCTAGCAAAGATGCATCTCTGGATGCGATGAAGCATTATTTAAGGTTACAGAGAGTTTGGGAAACCAATTGCTTTACAATGCTTCTCAGAGGAGTGTGAATCTGTTCTAAAAGCACTAAGGGGGAAGCAGGGCTGCTGCTCTTTGATGGGAACCCAAGCTCTGGGATCTAGAATTTGTTTTGTCCAGCCACCAGATTTCTGCATTAAGAGCCAGTCAAAGGCCTGATAGTGGAAAACAAACATCTGGTCCTCAAGAGAAAAGAGGTGTGTTCCCTAATTCATCTTTAATTATAACTATTTGTTGTGCTGTTATTTATGCTAAGCATTTATAAAAGCTGCTACCTGTTGCAGCTCATGGAGCACAGGCTGTGAGTTGGTTTTGCTGTGCTACTGGGGTTTTTGATGCATCGTTGTATGCAGAATTCTTCACTCAGGTTACTGGCAGTATCTTTAAGCGATGTCAAAATAAAGACTGAAACAAGAGCCCTTAAGCTCGGGTGTATCCAGCACAACTGGCACTTCGGTTTAGTTACTTTGTTTTGACTGCTTCGGTGGAGATCTCAGTCTGGTCTTGCAGCTAGTTCATGGTTTTTTACTTTCCGCAAGCCTTGCCTGTCCAGCAACTTAATACAATTTACCTATTATTATTGCTGAAAGTATATTCCATGCTTTATAACAGCGAGTCTTCAACTGCAGTGTGGATCATGCAGATACTAACACGAGGGGTGTCAGGAGCTCGGTGCTGTCTGTGAGCGCTGTTCTGAGAGGCGGAGAACGTGAGGCTGTTTTCTAGCCTGTTTGTCGACAGGAATGGTGGCTGGTCACTAACGGGGAAGATGTACTCAGTTGGAGTGTGTTTACTTCAAAAACAGCGATAAAAGCAGGTTGTGCGATGGTGTGAGCTGGGGTAGGAGTGCAGTTGAAGTTGGTCAGGGTTGTGGTGTGTGCTGAGGCTGAGCAAGATAATGCTCCAGTGTTGTTGCAGAGGTGTCTCTGGGGTGTGAAGCACCTCGGAGCCGTGTGTTCGCTGCGTGCCGGGCTCTGGCAATGAGCGCTGGATCCACCCTGAATGCTCGCTCGCTGCACGGAGCGTTTCGCCCTCCGGTTGCGCTCAAACTGGGGTGCTCCGTGCCCGCCGGGCTGTGCGGCGGGGCTCGGTGTCCCCCACGGCACCCCAGGAACCCCGTTTCCTCCCTCGCTGTGCTCGGAAGGGGCCCTGCGCGTTTCCCACGGCTGGATGCAGCCTTTCCTCCCCGGGAACCCCGGAACCCGCGCGGCTCCGTGCCCGTGTGCCTCGCTGAGATACGGACATGGTAAAACCCCTCTGGGGTGCTGCGGCCCCTCTCCCTGCCGCTGCCCTCCCGGAGGCTGGTGCGGGCAGGCAGGCACGGCCCCTCACGCAGCGCTCCACCGCTGGAATTTCTGCCGCACTAACGGAGTGCGGAAACCGGAGTCCCTCATCTGCAGCCACATGTTGTGCTCTTAGCCCCGGGCCGGGCGATGGGGCCCTGCCCACCGGAGTCCCTCATCTGCAGCCACATGTTCTGCTTTTAGCCCCGGGCCGGGCCCCCGCGGGCTGCCCCCGGGGCTCAGGTGAGCGGGCGAGGCGGGACTCCCTGCTCCGGTTCCGCTCTCTGCTGCCCGTCCCGGTAAGCGCCGAACGTTCGTACCTTGTCTTTGACAATTATTTGTGTAAGTTTGGAGGTTTTTTCCCCGGGAGAGATGATGAAATGATAATGAAATGCCGCCCGCTGGAGGCGACGTGCCAGTGCCCGGCTCCAATGCCGGCATTAGCCTAATTCAGTAAGTGCTAGATGCCCGCTTTGTTTGTGTGGAGCTTGCAGCCCTATTGATGTCAAGCAGGCTGTTAAAAAGCATAATGACATGGCATTAGAGACCCCGAGAGCAATTAACAGGCTGCTTAATTAGCAAAAGGAATTAGAATTTGAGTGGCTGATCTTTGCTTAAAGACTTGTAAAAAAGCTGGAGCAGTTATCTGATTATGCATTGATCAAACAGGCTAACCCTGTCCTTAGGTAATTCTCTTCCCTCCATTGTGGTCTTTGAATATACAACTGTTTAAATATGCTGACCTGCCCCGAGAAACCAGAGGGGAGCTGCGCCCGCGGGGCTGGGCGGCAGCGGGACCCCGCGCTTCGGCCCCGGGACCAGGCTTGGCCCGAGGGGATGAGTCCCGGTGCCCGGCCTAGGGACCAAGCCTGTCGTGGGCCACCTGCCCGGGCAGCAGCCAGGCCACATGCGGGGCCACCCCGGAGGTGCCCACCGGGCCCTTGTGCTGGCTCTGCAGCCCAGGGCCTTACCTTTGCCCGTGCGTCTGTCTGCCCAGGCTGCCAGTGGGACACGTAACGGCCCCTTTGGCAGGCAGAAGGGGCTGCTGTGGGGCAAGGGGAAGGAGGGAGCCATGCCCGTGGCTGGGGAGGTGTGCAGCTTGCACAGGAACGGGTTGGAGGAAGCGGGTGACAGCATCCTGCGCGGGGCTGAGCTGGAAGAAGGTGCCTGTGGGGATGGCAGGTCCAGATAGCACTGGCTGGATCCTGGAGCAGACACAAGCGCGTTCACCCCTTGCGCAAACACACTGGTGCTCTGCCCCGTGCAGGCACACGCACGCTCTCAGCATCTCCCCTGCGCTGCTGGCAGCCGAACGCCAGCGAAGTGATTGATTTTACACAAACACTGTATGGTTTGTTCTGCTGCCTTCGGGTTTGAGTCGCTCCAAGTGTGTTATGACACCCTCCCTCATCAAATAATGGTGGAATCGCAGTTGGGGCGGGAGTGAAGAGTGCTGCTGGAGAAGGGGAGAAGTGTGGGCATCATAAAATGCTTGTGTTTATTTTAGTTGTTATGTTCAGCAAAATAAACATGTTGAAGTAAAGGGAAAAGAAAAGCAGACCGGACAGAAAAGGAGCTGCAAAGCCACTGTGCTGCTTTAGGAGAGGATTTCAGCAGTGGTTGCTGTGGAAGGTCAGAGTAGACGATCTCAGAATTTCTTTGGCTGTAACATGGATGTGACGCTTGCTTGACCTTGCTGCGCTTTTGGCAGGTGGTTCCCTATTACTGCGTGGCACAGAGTTATTAAAAAATCCATTAAGGGCTGTGTTTGTGCTTGCCGGAAGCCCACCTTCCCCAAATACTTTTTTTTTTTTACACAGGTTTTCCTTGAATATTGTTCTCTTTGCTCCGCCTAATTTTGGGTTATTGGGATAATCTTGTTGAACACTTCTCGATGCAGCGAATACATCCCTTTTTTTCTGGGTTTGTGAGGGTGAGGAAGGAGAATTAACCTTTACCAGGCAGGGGAATTGTGCTGCACCCAGTAGTTTTCATTGTTTCACTTGCAAAAGTTTTCTTTGACCCAAGTGTGATTGTCTTCAGTTCCTGAGAGTTTTATTTTGGAAATGTTAGTTCTAAACATAACCGCCCAGTCTCTAAACGAGTGCTATTGTTTATTGTTTGCCTTTTAATAATCTTATTTTTTCCTGTCTTCTAGATGGCTAGAAAGAGAACAAAAAGCCCCCCTGCCCCCCAGCTTAGTGATTGAAAAACATCTATAGCCGTTTTCTCACTGTGGATGCTGTTTGGGAGAGCATTTGTGCTGTGGACGCCTCTTCCAGTGATCCCAGTTCTAGTGAGAGTCTGATTAGTTTTTAATGCTTTGAAATGAGTAAATTGTGATTTGGGTTACAGTAAATCTCTGCTTACAGGAAAATTGTTCTGTAGGGAAATACTTATTACTTCACTAGGGTTTGTGTGAGATCAAATATGTATTGTATTTCATGCCATAGAATTCACTGAAATATCACAGAACAGGGGGAGGCTGAACTGAGCTAATCCACAGCTCACTCACAGCACATCTCAGATTTGCTCCTTTCACACTTTCCTATACTGAGTGCAGCAGTTAGGGGGGGTTAAAAGTTGGGGGTTTATGTTTTGGTTTGTTGTTTTTTTTTCCCCTAGAGGTACTAGCCACTAAATAGAAGGAGGAGTGAAGTGCCTGCCTGCACTGGAGCTTTTTCATATCACTAGGATGTGTGATGCAATTGCCAGGGAAATTTCGAAGCTGACATTCCAAGGTCTTGATCTAGACATCAGCTCTATGTAGGCAGAGCTCCATGCTCTTGATTTAATTGGGATTGCTTATGTCTTCAGGGATCTGTCCAGACGGGCACCAGCCTGCTATCAGAGAAAAGCCTGTGTTGCATACAAGCATTTCCCTCATCTTTCTACTTTAATGACATATTTCTCCAAGAAAAATGCTGAATCTTTTCCAATAGCTGCGAAAGTGTATTTGAAATAAAAATCTCATTCCTCTGGAGGCTCTCCTCGATGATAAATGGACTATTATGCTGTTCAGCCAAAGAAGATATTCATATCTTCCAAAATTTGAAAGAACATATTAATAACTGATTCTGTGTCTTAAATAAATTCCCTATTAAGTTGGATAAAACATATTTTTAAGAAAAGGAAGCGACAAGAAGTCCACAGTTGATGCACATCACTGGGTGAATAAGTGTGTGAAGTTATGCTTGTGTTTAAATGATTGTAGGGTGAAAAATTAATTGCTTTAGGCTTACTTGGCTAAAATTCAGTGGCACTTTGGACTTTTGCAGAGCCTTTACCCTGAAGCTAAGTAGAAGTTTTGATAAAGCCTTTCCTAAAGGATGGATCTAGTCGTCGGGATCAAATCGACTGTGCAAGGGAGAAGCAGACACTCAGCCCATGATACCTGACTCAACCCAGACTCACACTTTTCACCAAAATGCTGTCAATCTGTGAAGAATCATATAATAAGCACATGGGGAAAGAACAGGTTAGGATTGTTCATTCATGTTCTGAAGGAGCCTAAGTGAAAATAAATATCTTTTTTTTGTTTGATTGCTTGGAGTAATGCTTGGGTAGCATGAAACTTGAGGGACCTTTACTGTAGTGATTTAAAGGAGCCTTTCAGATGGAACTTGCAGTCTGTGAGGATTAGGTACTGAGGTGAGTTGGGAACCCCTTGTTTTTTGGGGTGGGGGGTTTTAATGTATCCTGTGTTTTCTCAGGTATTTGTGTTAATCCTGAGCCAGTGAAGCAAACAGCCACGGTTGTGAAGGAAATGAGAAATTCTAATTGGGAAAATACAGGGACTGAGACCATCCACAGAAGTTGGTCGAGGGGCAGGTGGATGAGCTGATGCAGCAGATAGTGGTGGGTGTTCTATAGCTAAGCAGCGTTGCACATCAGTTAGAAGTTTGGTTTTTAAAACACAAATTATTTTACATTTTGCAGAGCTTTTAACTCATTGTTACTGGCTTCAGTGGGTATAAAATATTTAAAACTTTGTGAAAGCCCCCCAAAACTGAGAAAAGAAATAAAAATACCATCTTTTTCCATTAACAGGCAGCTGTTGACTAATAAAAGTTCAAAGTTGGATCCATGTTATAAATGAAGCAAAATACCAGAATCTAAGCAGGTGTTTTTAGCAGTGCCATTGAGCATGGTTGTCCTGAAATCAGGTGGTGCTCGTACAGTTTTGTCTGGTGTGGACTGATACTGAAGACCGGGAGAAGGATCCCTTGGACTTCCCTCCAGTATTCATTCAGGTTTTACTTTGTTGATCAGTTAATCATAGCTGCCCACACACTTTGTGCTCACTGGGGGAGCAGAAGGAAAAAGGGAATAAAACATTCCAACTCATGCAAGTTTAGGGACAGGAGGGAGGGAATTTAAATTGAGTTGGTGGAGTCATACCGGTGTAGGTAATCTTGACCTAATTAGTGTAATGGAACATAGTCCAGCACTAAGCATCTGGGCTCAGATTTTTCAAAAAGTAAAGATTAAATTTAAAGAGATTAGACAACTTTTATTTTTTTTTCTTTCCTCTGCAAGATATTAGCTGTTCAAAAATGACAAAAATGTCCTTAAGCCTCTCTGAAGGAAGGGTGACCAAACAGACTGCCTTTTGTTCTGCAATGGAGCTTGCTTGCAAGCCACTGAGAGGTGGTGTCCGGTCACTGTGTGCGGGACCCAGAAACATGACTTATCTATCGCCAGGAAAGCAAATCAGGCTGGGTATTAGCAAGGGGATTAAAAGTCGAAGTTGCCAGTGCATCAGGGAAAACACTGGCCACCCACAAGGTCTGCTGGAGAGACAGGTTTGTGAAACCTTGCTGTAAATGAGAGGGAAAAACTGGGGCAATGATCTTCCCAGTGCTAGTGTAAATGAACCTTGGATTCATTATATGAATACTGACTTGGTGTTAAGGTATGGATAACAGATGCCACTGCCTGTAAATAGCACTTAGGCTTCTGCATGTTCATGTGACCTCTGAAAATGAATACACGTTCCTAAACCTTACCCTTAGGTAGCTTTGAGACCTTCATGATACGCATGGGCAGATGGCGCATGTTCTAAGCAGCTATAGGTTAAGAAGTTAAGGTGCTGGTTTTGTGTGAGGTGCTAGATCTCTGCTGCTGCCTAGTATGGAATCAGGGTGTATTCAGATGTTAATATTTTGCTGTTTCATTTAAAAGGATAAAAGCTCCTTGTGAATATGCAATATTGTGAGGATTTCAAATGGTGATGGTAGTTCTTTAGTCCATGTGAGTTATATACAGGGCATTGTCCAAGCCCTTTTCCTTCTGCCCTTGGCTGGTGGTCTGTGTGAAATGAGTTTGTGACTCTAAACCAGTTCTTGATAAACATAACTGTATATTACAGCCCCATCGACTTGATGTGCAGTAATCGGCTTCCATATTTTAGTGATTGCGCTGGCTATGGAGGATAAATTGTATTGTCATTTTATCTTGCCTTTCATTTTCTGCCTTTCTAGCTGTAAGCCTTAGAATTGTGGATTCAGCTATACAGGGACCAGCTCTGCTTGCTGTGGGAGACATTGGGAGAGCTGCCATCAGATGAAGCAGTTCATCTTAGTTGTGTGTAGTCTCTCTAAAGTATGTGGAGCACAGCAAAACAACATAGCTTCATCTGCCTTTTTGGTAGTTCATTAGCAATGTGATTATCTACCTCTAACCCTCTTCTCTTGACTTAGCAGATTTTGTTGGGCTGGGGAGGATTTTAGTTATCCCAGATTGTTTTAAGGCTCAGATATTGAAGGTGGAAAGGTTGTGAGACCCTGAGCACTGCACCCGCAGTCCCACGCATAAAGCCTCACCCTTGCACCTGTGTCTCTGGTGGTCCTTAAATAAGTGTACAACAGAATGAGGAGTGTTCTCAGTGTCTTTATAAAGTCCTGGTTCTATCAGTAGGATTGTTTTTTATTAGCAAACCCTTTGACTTTGAAGCCTCAGCTGAAATACTTCTTGACCTTTACAAGTGAATCGGCGAGACACTTAACCATGTGAGGTGGGTCATATGGAACAGATTTAGATAGAAACTCATATCATCCTACCAGAGGAATGCAAAGTCTCTCCCGATCCCCTCCACAAAGCTGCATCATGTGTGTGAGATAAATCCAGGGGACATAAGGGCTTGCCAGACAGCACAAAGGACAATAACTTTGCTATCTCAAACAAAACAGACAGCACTGCTTTGAGATTTCACTCTTAAAGGTGTAGTAACCTTCTCCCTTGGCCATTGTGGATTACTAAGTGAGGGTCTCGGGGAGTGAAGAGGGATTTATAGCTTTCAAATCTGTGGTGGTCTGGCAAAATGTATAAGGGACCACATGAGATAAAGGTGCCTTTGGAAAGCTGTGTGAGATTTTGAGATGTTGATAGTAATAAAGGGTTCAACCTTTCTGTGAACCCCAGAGCATTCTGAGTGAAGGTCCCAGCGTTTCATGTTTTACACATACCGAACTGTTTCTATCTACAAGGGTAACAAGAGCTTTCCTAAGAGGATGGAGGTGAATTTTCTCCCCCTTCACCTGGTGTCATCACTTGTCAAATGCTAAAATGCAGCAGTTCGAATTGTCATGTAGGAGAAGTGGGAACTGTGGAGGTTAAGAGGTATCATCCAGAGCAGTGTTTCAGGTGTGTGGCTGGTGATGTGCATCCTCAGAATATCCACTGTAAGAAACATTACTGCATTTTGAGATACGCTGCTCGTGTAACTCTTTTATCCAGTAACCCTACCAGGTACTCACCTAGGACCTGCGACAGCTCTCCTTGTTCCTTTTGGCAGTACTGAATAAGGATTCTTTATTGTTCAGAGAATGTTCTGGGAAGATGCAGTTACTGTGTTACTTGCACAGTCAGCTGATGGAAAGAGTGTCTTTAAACCCTTAGGCAATAGTGTAGCTGATGGGGACATTTTCTTGTGGTGTTGTTTTCTGCAGGAGGAAGGCTGACAGTGTGCAGGCCCCAGTGAGTAAGGCATTTTTCCCCAGTGAAAAAAGGAAATTACGTCTTCCCTTTGGAACAGGAGGAGGAGTTTTTCAACAGAAGACCATTACAGTCATCTTCTGCCGCTCATTTTGATGGAACCCACAAATCCTGATGACAGAGATCATGCTTAAGCTTTTGACAGAGACAAGGCTTAAGTCAGACCCATTCTTTAGCTTTTTTTACTGACTCTGTAAGTGCTTCCTGCTCAGTATCATGGTCCTTTATGTATCCTCATCCAGCTTTCCCATCAGTTTCTGAAGGGAGAGTAGATGCCTAGTAGCAGTAGGGTGTCTAGAAGCTTGGGGTTGTGATGTGTTGTGATGCCCAAATTCCATTTCAGCACTGAGCAATAGCTGAAGCTTTCTGCAGACTGGGATGTGCAGCGGGTATTGAGTTCTGTTGGAAATCATCAGCATGTTCCAATGGGAACTATTGAGGCACAGCGCTTTAGTGCTCGGGACTTGTGAACCCTATATGACCTGCTGTTTTGCTGGTACAAGGTAGGAAGATGTGAGCATCCGTCCTGCTGAGACAAACCTTTGCACGTTTAGTTAGAGAGGTGTCAGACTCTTGACCAGCATCATTCTTCATTCCCTTATTTCAGAGCTTTTTCTTTCAAAGTGCTTTTGCCTTAGGACTCTACAACTCTGACCTTTAGCACCAATATTATGCCTTTAATTATGTCTGCTAGACAAATATGTCACCTTCAACTTACTTTAGTCCTGGCATGCTATGAATCTCCCTTGGCCAATGTACTGTAAGGTTCTGGGTTTTGACAATGCTATTAGCAGGGAGGCATTTTAAGCTGTTCATTGTATAATCATCCCTGTAAGGTGGTGGTTTTCTCTAAATTAATCAGCAGGGCTTGTACTTAATCAACAATGATACATGTATATTTTTTCCTCAGATTACAGACCTCTGTCTCAGTGTTCCATGGTAAGCTGGAGTCTGCACTTTATCTGATTTGTGGGATTTGAATAAGTTTGGCCTGCACATAAGTAACTGTGCGCTTGACCTTGAACATAACAGTAGCAGAGGAGCTGCAGCCTCTCTGTGCTTGTGTTGCTGACAACGCAAACATTTAAACATGGGAATTAAGGTTTTATTTTTCTTTCAGTGTTTCTCCTTTTTTTTTAGTTAACCTATGGCAGGAGAAAAATACAGCTTGGGCTGCATCTGCACCAATCTTCAGGTTATTAATATTCCTGTTAGAGAGCAATGAGGATAAAGAGCAAATGGAAGAGAATAGGAATTTCGTTTGCTTGCTGGCACTACAGCGTAAAACATTATTAAGATGATTTGTTAAATAATAGAAAGGGTTTTTCATTTCCTAATTTTCCAGCTGCAGCTAAAGCTATCTCCCGGCGACCTGCTTCTCATTCCTTAATATTTAGACTTATGGACCAATTTGAGACTATTTTCTTTCCTGCTATGATTAATGCTTCTATGAAACAATGTCATCGCAAGCCATCTACCTACCTTGTCAGCTTGGCATCAGTCTGGCTGTGCTGTGCTGTAATTTATGGCTTCAGCCAGTAATTTGCAAATCTAATGTTGGGGAGGCTATGAGGATCTGAAATTTGAATGCTTTTTACTGATTTGGTAAATATCTCCCCCATTAGTAAAACAAATGGCACGGGGATCAGACATCATCTCCAAGGCTCAATAAATATTTTATCAGCCATAATGGAAATTGTCAAATTGATCTAATTGTACAATACGTTATCAACAAGATATCAAAGTTGGACATGGCCTCTGCCCTTGTCTATCATTTGCAGGCTTTTGTCTTCGACTGCGACTTCCTGGGAGAAAAGTAGGGAAGTGCAGAGTTCATTGCAAAGTAGAGGGAGTAACGAGCCGGGTGAATAGCCATTCACAAGATAAATTCTGGAGAAATAATTAACTCTCCTCTGCTTGCCTGGAAAGCAGGGCTGCAGAAGGTTCATGTAAATCTCCCCAGTGGTAACTGGTACTTTTATGTTGAACCTATACACATCGATCTAATACATAAAAGCAAATTATCCATCACCAGTGCTGCTTTTGAGGTAACATTCATGGCTTCCTTGCTTTTAGAAGAGCTGAGGGAGTGAATTCAGAAGCAGATTTTCGCTGGCAGCAGCTGGGGAATTATTTCATTAATTTATTAAAAGAAGTTTAGGAGAAAAGTGACCTGACTTTAGCTGACATTGACTGGAATTCTTGCTCAGCTTGAATCCAGTGACATGGTCACTCACAGGAAATCCAGAGTTGTAAATAATTAAGGATTTATTTGGATTTTAGCCTGATTTTAGCAAGATAAAATGAGAACACTTCGCCATGCTGAAGTTCAGGCTTGTTAAACTTCACCCTATAGAGATATTTAATGCAGCTCTTTTCAGTCCCCCCCCTTTTTTTCCCCCCCCTTTGTGAGGGAAGAATCCATCCACAGACACACAAGAATCCATTGACATCAAAGTGAAAAGAACAATTTTCATGTAAGAATTTCCTGGATAGTAAAAACGGGGGAGGTTGCTCTGCTTGTGGGAGCAAGAGAAACCCATCTGGGATGCTGTGCCCTCGCCTGTGCACTGCAGCAGGTCTGGTCAGGATCAGGGGGGCTTCAAGGCAGCTTGTATCTGATGGAGTAGATTTCTGAAGGTGGAGACCCTTGCCACCTTTTCCTCCTCAAAGCGTTCAGTTTTCAGCCAGGGTGTTAATATTTAATGGGTAGGGACCAGGGCTGTGCACGGCACTGCTCAACAAAGCAGTGTGTGACTGCCTGGAACTGGCCTTTTGGTTCATGTCCATTTTCCCCCCAAGCATCCATAGTGTAGAAGTGGTAGGATGCTTTCTTGGACCTGTTTTCTGTGTGCCTTAGGTTGCTTATTGCTAGCAAAGAGCATGTCAGTACTGCCTCAGTGAGGTGGTAGACATTGCTCAACTGCTTGAGATCTTTGAATAAAAGGTTCAGAAGAAATGGAAGAGTCTTCCTTTCTTTTTCTTCACATTAGTGTTTGGGTGTCCAAATACCCGAACTCACCAGTGTCTCATGCTGGAGAATGGTGGTAGCCTTTGCCTAGATAGAGAATCTTGAACATGTTCTTGGATACAGCCCTTAGTTATGTTTTTCATTACATCTCTGGGAGGCTTAAATAGAAGGTCTACGCTTGATGTTTTTGGTTTCCTGTCATTTTGAATAAAAATAAGGATAGAGAATGTGGTATCTTAATAGGAACCTTGCCTAGAAGTAGCTTTAGGTAGCACTGTCTTTGAGGAAGTGCTTAAAATTTAAGCTAACAAGCTGCAAACATCCTGTAATGTGTTTTTACTGTTAGTTTGTTGGGTACAGCCACTTTTTGCATTGTAAATAGGGAGCAGAAGTAAATGGAAGTGTGTGTGGAATTAAAATCAATTTTGGGATGTTAGTAACTAAGCACAAGTAAGATCATAATATTCATTAACTCAGTGGAAGGGTAGAGGGGCTGTTCTAACAAACAGCAGACGGGCAACCAAGACCAAGCAAAGCCTGGGCTTCAGTGCAGCCTCTAGCCTCGGGGTTGTTGAGTCAAGAGAGGCTTCTAAACATAAGCCATATGCTTGTTCTTTCTTTCAAATATTCTTTGAAAGTGTATGTTTGGTTTTCCACCCCTGTGCTTGGTCATTCTGTGCTATGCACAGGGGGCATGGGAGTTGTTTGGTGTGGTTTACTTCAGAGCACTTCTGGTTAGGGTTTTTTCCCCAGCAGGATCTGAGCATGATGGAGTGATAGCCCAACAGATAAGATCAAGATCTTGATGTTATTAAACAGTGAAATACTGAACTCAGACAGCTTAGACCCAGTTCTGGAGCAAGGTGGTAAGAAGTGGATGTAATTCACTTATGACAATTCCCAGTCTCTTGTGTCCTGACTGCCGTGTTCTCTGCAGCATCTCGGATGTGCTGCCGTGTGTTGTTTCTCTGCAGCACACGCACAGAGCACACACCATTTAGTTTGGCCCATCCAAGTGATGGCAGACCTGTGGGTGTGAGCAAGCCCAGGCTTTAGCACCCATGATCTGCTGCACATCCATTAACTTTGGGGAAAGAGTTACTCATTTTCAGTGCAATCCTTCTTTTCCTTGCATCCCATGCACACTCCCACCCCCAAATCAGCAGACCTACATTTGTATCTGTAATGGCTTCTGGTGAGAAGAGGAAAAAAAAGTAAGTTGTTCTTAAGCATTCATTTTCTAGGCCAACAATAACCCCAGCCTAGACGAGTAACTCCCTCCTAGTTCCTACAGAGAGAAGTGTTAGACTACACAGACAGTGAGGTCATTCATAGTCACTATTGTTTCTTGATAACCCAATTAAGAAAGTGCAATTTATCTCGCCTGTTTCCATTTAATTACCTGATTTGTCTGAGCAGTCGCAGGAGCTATCTCCCCTGCACTCCAGGGTTCTATCAGGCAGCGGACCTGCTCCTGCTGCTTGCTCCCCAGGTACTTTTCATTCATTTGACCTATAGTCATAGACAGTTATAAATCAGGAAGGTAGAAAGAGCCATCGCATTGCTTTCCCTTACTTTATCATGAGGGGGGAAATGTGTGCGCTAGATTGAGAGTCACAGTGCTATTGCCCTCTTACTAATCTAAGAGCAAACTTTAATAAAGATATTTTATAGGCTTCCA
>JBCJKH010009495.1:12149-59793 GCA_039877255.1 Loriculus beryllinus | reverse complement strand
TATGTATCCAATCTTAATACTGCAAGCCATTGATTATGTATCCACTAATACAGCAAGTTATTGTACATGTATCCAAGTATAATACACTAAGTTTCCAATTATAATACAGCAGGCTATTGTAAGCAGGTGCAGACAACAGTATAAAATGGGTAGACGCTTTGTAATAAATGGCTTTTGTCTGATCACATTGATCTCTGACTGAGTCCACCCTTTTTCTGCTGCACATCTGTTCTTGACAGATTCATTTGTAGGGAGTATCCCTACAGTAAGCACAATTGTGGAATGCCCACACAAAGTCACAAAGCTTAGAAATTGAGATAATGTCAACTTTTTACATTATGCAAACTGTTTATTTATATGATTTTTAAAGAGGAAGTTGGAAAAAAAAGAGAATTTTGAAAATGGAAAATGACAGTCAGCATATTTTTCCTAGTCCCAATGTGTGGGAAATTCCAGTGTTATTTTCAGACTGACTTTTTATGGATTTTTTTGGTAAGATTTTACTAACTTGCCTTACAGCAAGTTATTAAATAACTCTCAACAAAATTAGAACCTCTCTGTAACTGATTTTTGTTGATATTTAACTATCTGTAGTTTTAAAAGAGCAGTAGGTACACTTTGTAGTCTATAGTTTTATGAACAAATACTGTAGGAATAATATAAAAGAGGATCAGATGATTCATACGCCCATTTCATTTGATTCTCCATGCTCCTGCAGGTTTCATTCCCAGTAAATGCTACTGGATTTCCCCAAAAGCGCCACCAACAAAAGTTCAGAATTATTTTTAAATTGTGGGTTCCAATTTCTCCCACGTTGCAACAAGCACATGCAACAGGCCTCCCTCTCCACTGCTCCCTAATCATAATACAATCTAAAAATGTCCATTTTACCTCCTACTGCCAGATGCAATCCTTTGAAAGAAAACCATACTTAAACCAGTATGTTCAACTGATCTCTATATACTTTAAAGGCAACAACAGTTTCTACCAGATGGTGGTAAAATACACTTTTTTATATACATAGTGGCTCAGGGAAGGTATTTTTCAGATTCATAATGCAGGTAAAGCCAACAAAAAACCATGTGAGCACTCAAGTATTCATGTAGTAAGTAAAACTGCTGTGTCCTCTCTCCATGCTGCTCCCCTGTGCAGAGGGAGATCTACCCATATAGGAATGGATACTTCCCATATAGGAATGGAAGTATTTCACTAAGAGGAACTTTAAAAAAAATAAAGAAAACCTGACAAAATGTGGTCTGTTACGATCACAGAGCCTATGAGAAAATAAAATCTTAAACTACAGAGAAACCTGAGTATTAGAAATAGACTGAAAATTTCTGCATCCTTGTTATTGCAGTTCTCTAATGCTTTAATTGTAATGGGTACTTTGTTATAATGCCAATCTTCATTTTTTATTTATTTGCTAAATTGTTTGCTACCAGAAGAAACAGAAGATGATTTATAATAAAAACCCATCTGCACAGATTTGTGAAAACATAATTGCACATTCTATCATTCAGTCTGAAGACATATTGATTATATCCAAGAGACCTATTCGTTAACAAATTTGGGGCCACAGAAACGGATTGATTTCCTCCCCCCCAGTAATTCTATAATCCAAATAAAACAAAGTACTTACAAACATCTTAAGGAGCAAATCTGGTTGTGATTTCCAGTAGAAATCAGAGTGCAGTTTCCCTTTGTGGAAGATGATGTATGAAGCTGATGAAGGAACCGTACTTTGCTAATGAAGACCAGAGCGGTATGTTCTTTGCTTAGTATGTGTTCAAATACTTAGTTGGTCACTGTCTATAGGTGAAGACACTTACAGTGTTAAGGCTGCTGTAGTGCTACTATCTATCCTTCCACTCCATGTCAAGTTGAATTACTGAAATTTGGCACATAGAAAAAAGTTATTAACAAGGTTATTAAAGGTTATCAACCAAGACTTGAGAAGAACGACTGCTGTTGCCCTGTGCAACCAGCAGAAAAATAGAGAAACACATTTAAAACATTGAAATCACCAAAGAGGAAATAGTTATTTGCACAGATTGCTTCAGAGAACAGCAGGCAATGAATTCATATTAACACAATGTATGCTATACAGCAGATTTCTCAAATCCATTAAATACTGCCCAGAAATACTGCACCAGAAAATACTAAACATCTGCCTTAACTCTCACTGAGAAATATAATTATATCTGTTCCCTCTCCTCTGGTATTGTCAAATGGTTGAGATGATCTCAGTGACAGCAGATTTTCTGTTAGTCATTGCATCAAAACCCACAGTGAATTCTAGGTAGGGCAGCTATAATACACGTCTTATAAATATGCATTCTGTATTTAAATACATTCTTAGAAGAAGGCTTAATTTAAATTTCTTGTAATAAATTAGGCCTCTTAATCATTAAGAATTCAAATTACTAAGATTCAAACCCAATTTATCTTATCTACCTATGCCAATTTACATGTACATGCCCGTAAGTAAACATGGGAGATAAGCCATAAACTGGAAACTCTATTTAGGTGGAAGATTTGTTTATGTTGCATAAGGAACTGTCAGCAATTATTGTTAAACAGTGTTCCTAAACACAGACCTAAGAAATTCTAATTTAGGGGAAGCCAGTGGGTATTCACGTTTTGCCATTAGTGCCATTTCTACAGTGGAAAGACAGAACTTCATTTGCAGTTCTCAACCACTGACTTTGAAAAAGTTTCTGTCTTTGTGCAAGAATCATCATTTAATTGGAATTCCCTGCACTGCATTGACGTACAAAGCTGTGAGTAGTCTTATTATTACCATCACTCTATTTCCATTTTAATTATATTTGCAGCAGATTTCTTTCCCTGTGATTAAACATACAGGTGGAAAAATAACACTAAAGAGGCAATGCTGGAACTAAGACTGTATTTCTTTTTCTAATTTGCTTCTGGTTTATTCAGAGATTCTATGCATGGTGTATTACTATCTATACGGTATAGAGAGCAGAGTGGTAGACTATGCTTTCTCTTATTTTGGCTGCAGCCTGTTGTGAGGAGAGGGGAGCTACCTGGAGAAGCACTGACCTTTCTGGAGGAGGAGCTCTAAAGCAGCGGGTGGGCAGATGCACAGCCAGCACGGAACAGCAGGCAAGAAGGTGGAAATGAATAAAAGGATTTACTTGCAGCAGGCAAAAGGCTCAGAACCAGACCTAGAAATAAGGGTGTTTCTATAGGAACCTAATGGGGAGCTATGTCAATTACATTCAGATTAGAAGGCTGCTAAAGTTGCCCAAATGGAAGGCAAAATTAAGGAATTCACCCTGTAAGGCACACTGCGCGGGAGATTATTTGCAAACTTTTTAATCAGGCTCCCCTGATAAGCCTCAGTGTTCTCTGCAGAGAACTGTCTTGCTTTAGTTTGATATTTTGTGTGCTAATACCATCATACTTTAAAGACAGAAAGGTTTTGGTTTCCTTCAGCATGTTCACTTGAAAGCAGACCTACTCAGTCTCTTTTTAAAGCCTTTGGTGACTAAGGGGGCTGTCAGCTAAAAGTGATAAACATATAGATGATACATTTTATGAAAATTATATGTACATGTAAATATTAAAATAAGCTAAAAATTATATGTGAGATATACCATGACACATATTCCTGGCAAAAGCAAATTTAATTCCTAAAATTAATTTAGACATAATTCTTCAGCTGCAGTTCTTTCTATTCTATTTTAGTATGTCCTCTATTAACTTGAGCTGTTCTTCGACAGCAGTTTAGTAGTAGGGGGAAAATGCTGCAAGGCTCATTTAAAATCTAAACCCAGGATATAAATTCCCAACAACGGGTATCTTGAATAGTCAAATATGATCGCCATTATTAATCATACAGAAAATTCCCATATTTAATGCTAGAATTGTAAACTCTGGGGGAAAAAAAATTAAAGAGCATCTTATTTTCTAACTTCATTTCTGTACTGCCAATGGAGATAAAATCCCATAGTGACATACATACTCTGCTGTTTCCTAGAAATAAGATTTCCACTTCTTTTGGGTCAAGTCATACATAATAAACCACTTTCTTGAGACAATTAGCTGAATAAGAACCCTATTAATTAAAGAAAACATCCTTCTTTCACCCTCTCATAAATCTGTGAGCAGTTTGAGTCAAGCAGTGCTGGGTTCAGTATACTTCTTTTTCTTGTGTTTAAACAACTCAATTCAGACTAAATCCTTCTGTCATCTGGTAATCTGAATTATTCTTTTACTAGAACTCATGGCTGTTGCTCAAATAAGAAAACAGGGACTATGGTTTCTCATAAGGGCATGCACAATCCTAAGGACATTTCCTGCCATATAGTTGAAAATATTTTTTCTAATTTTCATAAGACTTTCCCTATTCTAAAAGGGTTGACATTAAGCACAAAGTAAAATAAAAACACCGCTGTCTGAACTTGAAGCAGCAGAATAGCCTTCAAAAAATCCTTAGGGCACCACTTAGAATTGCACAGGTAAGCATCTGTGACCACAGAGACTCTTGTAATAAAAAGATTTTTTAAACTGAGCTCTACTGAGCATGTACACTGTGTTCTCAAGCTGTTCAAGTGTCTCCTCCTGTGTTTCCCTCCTCATTGCTTTACTTCTTTAATGAAATAAAAGCCCTTTAAGTTGACAAAACCATTTATGTTTTCACTTGAAAGAGAAAATTATACAAACGGCTATGCAGTAATCTTTAAACCATACACTGAACAACTGAGAAACTGGTAGGTAAACCATCCCTCTAGAGATGAAGACACAAAACTTCATTGTGGTCAGCTTAGTATGCATGGTTAAATTAGCTGCCTGTAGGCTACATAAGTGTTTTTCACTCACTGTTGGAAAAGAAATTTCTTCTAAACAGTCCAAATATTTTCATATCATCTAAGTGACCCAAAGATATACATTAAAGTCTGAAACACTATTTCTTCATTCTCTTATTTATCAGTTCTGATGGTAGAAGCATTAAGTGCAATCTGCTAGCTATATAAAGGAAAAAATAAATTAATAGAGGATTGTTCACCTGGTTTACTATAAATTACGTGTATTTGCAAGGGGAAAAAAAGAGACCCAGAGATCATTTCCTCTCTTGCTATTGTTTAAAAACAAAAATAAAAAAAAATTTATTGTTCATTTAAAATAATAGCTTTTATAGAATGAGTCTATTTTTTTTACTTAACGGAAGGTTACAGGAACAAAACACAATAAAGGCATTTGCTGCCATTCCTGATTAAAATGAAGAGTTAAAGCCCTGTATATCCTGTCTTAGACTGATTTTAAAATGTTTATTTTTCAGATAATGTCAAGATTGTGGTCATTTCAGAACAACGGTTCACAGTCTGGAGCAGTGGCTGTTCCACGGATCTCACAATAAAAAGTTATCCCTGTGTCCATCCAGACACTAATTGCAACTTCTTCCCCTTAAAATTTATCATTTCCATTATTGCTTTAATTTATACTTTTCAAATTAAAAACTGTATCCTATTTTAGTTCTGAACTAAGGACTAAACAGATCCCTGTAGCTGATTAATCCCCCAATTAATCAGCCTTGCACAAATGTGATTGGGACAAAAGGCTGAAGGGCTATGCAGGATTTATGTTCTGTTGCTACACAGAAGATAATTTCATCACATGTATCTATTCTTGGCCTTATTAGCATAATAAAACTAAAAAATCTGTCCCTACAATACCCAAGGCCAGCCTTTGACTTCAGACTTTACCAAACATCTTCATTTTCTCTTTCTCCTGAAAAAAAGATACATGAAATATCTAAGAATTTGTGCTCCACAGCTGCTTAGAGATTTTCTCTGAAATGACTAGTAATAACACGGAGAATATGGTGTAAACTGCTTCATAACTAACTCATCAGTTTTGAGGGAGGCCAAGTTTCACAACTGATGCATTGAAGTCACTTCAAAGGAGTTCAGTTTCTTAAATTCAGTAAATCTCAACATTATAAAAACAAACAAATAAAAACCAAAACAACAGAATATATGAAATCCTGAAAAATCAGGATTTATTCAATAGCAAAGGCAATTAAATAATTTTTGTGCAGTAGGAGATCAACATTCCCAAAGACAGCAACTTTCATGTACTTAATAGAATAAAAAAAGTAAAATTTGGTCAGGAACCATCTGAGGACAGGCTTGCACCTGGTACTGTGTGTGGTTTTTGGTCCTGTATCTAAATTTGAATGTGAATCTCTCCTCATGTTAAGTGGAGCAGATATTTACCATGTTGCCATTCTGCAGAGCCTGTTTCTTTCACTGCTGTTAGTTTCAGAGGAGAAGAAGCTCTTTAGGGTGAGGAAACTCTTGGCAACAAAATAAACTAGCTTGGTAAGAGATCAGGAGGTTTCAATCTCTTGATAAGAAATCAAAGTTTCCTTCCCTCCTTTGTTTAAAACACTTGATCCACTATTCTCTGCACAAGGCACATGGAAAATTCTAAAGGCATCATCCATTTCTTTATTCCTTTCCCTGCCTGGGACCAGTATTATTTTCCCTGCCTGGAACTAGTGTAACTAACATAAGAGTATTTAAAAGGACTGAATATAAGGGTATGTATTTGGGTTTAGTTCTGCTGTGTAGTAGATCCTGGATTATGAATCCATGAGTTACAGGACTTTTCATCCAGCATCTGTCACCACATTTTCATTCACATCAAAAAGAATGTAACATTTTGATTTAGCATTGACATAGAAAGATGGGGAGAGAAGCAAAAATGTGAGCTGCAGAAATCAGAAAAAACACCTGGGGAGGAAAGGGGTGGGAACTCAGGAAAACCAGTATCCATTGTTTGATTTAACAGAGAAGGATTCCCATTAGGAGAGAATTTCATCTTATACTAAGATGAAAGCTGAGAAACTACTGACTCCTAGGTTGTATCAGACAATATACCATTACTGACTATTTTAAGCAGCATATGAAGTATCCTTACCATTTAGTATAGAGCACACTTTGTAATTTCTTCCTCTATATAGGATGAAAAGATGCAGTTATGCAATACAGCTATGGAATTCCAGAGAGTTCATCCTTCTTAATGAAATTCCTTAAATTTTTTTATGCATGTGTCCTCTGATAGCCCTTTAGTTTAATGCTAGGTTCCAGAAACCATGTTTGAGATTACTCTTCTGTCAACTGTCCTTCTGTACGAGTTCAACAGTTTCCTCCTGTTGTTCATGATATCCTGTTGGTATTATGTTTTGGAAACAGAAGCAAAATTCTTTTGGGCTTGTTTGTAAATCAGTCATCTCTCTCCCGTTTATTACAGAGCAACAGGCTAAACTGGTAACTGGTACCAGTGATTCCTCTTTATGATCACGATGTTACTGTTACCAATAATGACAAAAATAGGCCATCCCTCTTACTACAAATTTAATTCCTTCATACAAGAAAGTACACAAACAGGATTCCTTTAGGAACCACCCTGACTGGTATTGTGGCAGACACTTTCTCACCAGTTCCACTCTGATCATCACTTATATAAAGAAATAACTCTACTGCCACTTGACCTAGAGAGAAAGTTCCCGTTAGGAACTTTTGTTTGACTGAACTGATTTAATGCATCATGTAACATGACTTCTTTTTCTCCGCTTTCATATTACTAAAGCCACTTCTGACTTACATGCCGATGTTGTCAGAAATGAGCTCAAGCCCTCAGAAGCAACCACTACAGCAATAGGCTCTGCTCTACGCTCTCCTGAGAAGTCCAGGATATCGGAACAATTTCTCTCTCTGTAGTTCCATCAATGCACTTCCATAGACTGACATGTAAGCAGGCACTGCAGACTAGCAATGCGGATAAAAGAAAGCTTTCACCACTGTTCAAAAGGTGTTCAGTCAGACTAGTATATATTACTGCAGAAATGCTTTCAGGCAGGACTGATTAACAAATCTGTTCTTACTTGCAGCAGACCTTGTACCCCAGCGATTCAAAAGTCACGAGACATGTCTAGCACATCCCACATCATGCTTACATTAAGTCTTGCAAAGCAAACATAACTGAACATTCCTGTACAATAGCTGTTTTTTTAAACAGTCACTCCACTATTGTTAACTGAACTACAAGTTATGACAACTGATATATCCATAGTCATCCCTTCGGCATCCTTTATAAAAACATGAATCACGGAAACATTCATCATTAGGAACTCCCATCATAAGGACATGTATACAGTGCCTCATTCAGCCTCGCTGTATCTTTCCACTCTGTGAAATGTAACTGTCAGAACAACTTGAATGAATCATATAGACCAACATGTCGGTTTGGTAAACAAGAACTCTGATAAAACACATGTCAAAATTACTTATGTTTAGCTTCAAGCAATACTTGTGTACAGAAGAAAACAAAAATTTTCTTTTTTCAGAAGTCATTCTACCGCACACTGCAACAGCACCATGTTGGTACAAGCTACAGAATTAACATCGTTTCCCTGAAGGCTACAGTGGCTTCACTGAGAATTGTGACAGCCTTCTGGAGGTGACAGGAGGGTACAGATGTGGGATGAATGTAAGAACAACATATTACGTCATAAAAAGGAAATGAATTCATGAGAATGGTGTGAATG
The DNA here is from genome assembly GCA_039877255.1 of Loriculus beryllinus. Taxonomy (NCBI): domain Eukaryota; kingdom Metazoa; phylum Chordata; class Aves; order Psittaciformes; family Psittacidae; genus Loriculus; species Loriculus beryllinus. Next base: position 51,212 of record JBCJKH010009495.1, on the reverse strand, counting down.
GTGCTACCTACAGGTGTCACCAGCTGTATTTTTCCATGGGCATAGATACTTTCACTGCAAGAGACAGAGTAACACCCCTCTGTGTTCTTGGTCTTCCTCTTCTCCAGGCAAGAGATGCCTAAAAGGTTTCCACTCCCTTATAAACACTAAGTATTTATTCACATTTTTGCAGCACATGCAGAGGGCTAACTGGTAAGAATTTTATACTAGCTCTTCTCAGGTTCAGTTATATAAATGAAGTCAGAGAAATATCAGACAATGGCTTTATAAGACACACTAATCTTTTTAAAATTAAATACTAGATTTGTGTTACTTGCTGTAATAATGCAGTGCCTGATTATAAAAAGTTGTATGCTTAATTGCATTTGTTTTCACTTTGTCCATATAGTCCTTAATGTGTCTGTAAAACTCCCTAGGGTTATCATAATGCAATGTTTCAAATGTACTCCCCTAAGCCACAATGATCAGAGGTGACCCTTACCCATAGCATTACAAGTGACAGGTCTCATCTACAGAAAACAAGTAATTTCTGCTATCCCTAGATTTCAAACTTGACGTGTTTGCTTGGCTTTTAGCATAAGTCCCAAAACTGGAAGGATTTTCAGTGCTTCTGTAGTGCTATGAGCCATAGCTGCTAAGATCTTACTTCTTAATTTAAATCCTATTGTAGAGAAAAACAACACACATAAAATATTGTTCTGCATTTCATTACTGGATAAATAGATGGAAAGAATTTAAATCTTTTGGTATTAAAAATCTTACGATAAAAAGATAAAAATTACTATCATAGCCTAAAAGAAGCAATTTATACTTTTTAAGGTAAATGACATGAGCATACTTACTTGTCTTAAGCATAGATGTGGATGTTCAGATCAGAAAAATGTTACATGTGTATCATTAGAAGCTGTAAAAGCAATATTTTAAATACAGTATTATGAACATTTTATTAGTAAAAACCAATGCTGATATTAAAATCATATAAACCCACACATCACTTTATAGCTACACTGCACAATTACAGGCAATTACATGCTCTAACTGGAGACCTTGTCCTAGTTCTATTTTGCTTTCTGTATTCTCATTTGTTTATGGTTGAAGAAATAACTGTCTCAAGTATTATGCTTGCTAAGAGGCTCTTAATGTAAAGTTGCCATACAGATGCTGCTTGATAGTCTGGAAATAGCACACAAGTTCCAATTACTATCTCTATTTTGTCCTGGAATAGAAAAGCAAACTAATTGCTGCAACACAAGGTGTTTATTGACTAAACAAGCCTTTGCCATGATACAACTGAAGATAAACAGCTACAGGTTTATTGCCATTGATAAATAATCTCTGTGAACAATGACTTCACCAAGTTAATACTAAGCCTCATTTTGTCTCTATGTGCTCACTAGAAATGGAGGGGTATTGATAAGGGCATCAGGGATGGTATCAAATAAAATTTGGACTTGAGATATATTGGAAAGCTTCTCCTTTCATACACTCTCAGTGCCAGCAGCCTTTCTTCAGTGTTGTCTAGGGCACTTTAAATGATGTTCTTACAATAACAGATTTCAAGCCATTATGAATGTTACATTTCAGCCTTCTACAATTAAAATTACCAAGTAGTTCTAACAGCACTACTAAGTCAAACAGGGTAGGAAAGACAGTAGTTAGTACAATCACTGCAGACTGGCCAGAGCACTCAGTAACCTTTCACAGATGACATTCAATGCTATAGAGTTCACAATTTAGTTTTTTAGATTACATTAACACTTGAATGCATTTTATCTGCCTGAAAAAGAGGCAGGCAAGTGGGACACCACAAAGCAGGCAAAGGAGAAAGAGACAGCTAGAAAAAAAAAAATAACAGTTTCAAATGACACATTTTTCTTTTGCCAAGAGAACTAAGTGTGCCACAACCACAGGGTTATTCTCCTCCCACAACTTCATCCCCCATTTTTCATCATGAACATCTAATGACTTGGTCAATATTTTTCACTTGGGCTCTGTTCTTGAACACTTGCATATATATTTAAATTTACTCACATTGAGGAGCATCATTGGCTGCAATAGGACAATTCAGCAAATGCATACATCTTTTAGGATCGCTGGCATTGTTTTGTTAAAGTGAAGCAGGATGTTAAAATAACTTCCTGAAAATTTAACAAAGAACTTTACAGAGACAGGAAGAACAAGTCAACCAAGCATTCAACATATTCCTTTAAAGTTGAAAAGGATGTTTAAAAGACACACTCAAAATGCTAACAGAAACACAGACATAATCTTTGCTCTGCTCTCTCTCTTCATAGTGCAAACAGCAATTGTCAAAGTTCTGAAATAGAGAATTTTTGAAAATTAAAATGAATGACTTCAAACTAATATATTCTTCTCTGTCATACACTGTGCCAAACTGTGCATTATCAGACTTCTGATGTATTTCTCTGAATGATTAATGGAACACTTAACATTACAGTATCTCACTGATACACAGTGTCAATAAATCCAAACAGGACTTTGAGTTCTAAAACTGTGCACATGATGTCCTGAAATCACAGATTTCAGTATTGCAATACATTTGGAAAAACCCAGACTTGCAACACCTGGTATCATATGGGATATACGATTCTGACATGACATTAAATTCTGTTTCTGTCTATATATAACCTTTCTCCATATGAGAACATGTATACACTGAAAATTAGTTATGCACTGGAAAATGTACAGCTATTTCACAGCACTACTTTATGGCTCTGGAGAACTGTAAAATGGCATTTCTATGGATTTGAGGTGTACCAATTTGGGACATAAGTTTGGTGCCACTAGCACTAACTGGTCTCACCTAGCTGTAATGGGGGGGATGTGTGCTCTTTTGGAGCAATTTCAGCTTCCGCTTTGGGTAATGGAAATGATGGCTACGTAGACTACAGTAAACAGCATGCAGAATCAGTTTCAAAAGTTGTTGCAAACAACTACCACCAATTCAGCAGTAGTATTTGCAGAAATGTTTTCAATTAACTCAATTTAGGTTGCCATGAAATTGAAAAATAAAACACATCAACATTTTCATAAAAATCAATAAATATTTAAAGATAGTGTCAATTTGCACATAACCTTTCCACCACTACAGCACTTAACACATTTTGCAACTACTGAATTAAAATTTATACTGCACTGAAATACATGTCTTGTAAAAAGCCAGTTAAAAATTGTGTTCATCTGTTTATAGCTTAACTTATCATGAAAATACAGAAAAATTATCAGGAAACCTGATAAAAGTTTTAAATTTATTGTCAAAAATAATACGTATTTACTTATAAACACATTTTCTTTGTATATAGTATTACCACTTAAAAGAATACACTTAATAATAAATAAATTCTTTATTCAATTAAATTGGTGCAATCTTCAGTCTGTTAAAATCAACTTTGAACAGTTTAATCCTGTCAGTCTCACTTCCTAGTGATATGTAGAGCCTTCTGTTACATTTTATGACAATTTGAACATATTACAATTAAGTCATTCAAAAACTAACAGAAATTAAGAAAACAACAGACAGTCTGGCTAACCAATAAGATTCCACATTTGACATGGTATATGAGCTCCATTGTCTAACTGTGAATATTACTCAAAAATTATTTTCTGAAAACTGGACGAAAGAGGAAACATTAATAGAAATAACAAGAAAATACAAAGAAAACCAACAAATCATTGTATCCAAAATGGTAGGCAGTAATTTTCAAAAGGTGTTACCTCTTCACTTTATGATTGCTTTTTGTATTTCTGATTTCTATTATTCTAAGTTTCTTGGAGAAATATTGTTCTTCATCTTGGTAATTCTCCAGTAAAACAAAAAATACAATCTTCTTTGTTAGAGCAAAGGAAAATAATATAGTCTATACAGCTGGTGGTCCTACAAAGCATGCCAATGTCATATTACACCAATTGGTTCTTCTTAAACAGATGAACTGAGTTTCTGAAACAGTGCCAGAACACGAAAAGTTCTGACGTGGGTGCTACTCTTTTTTGTTAACAATGTGGTATTTACAACAACAAACAAACTCCTGACTTAGCTTCGCCTCCATTTGCGTAACCCCCGGAATCTACCCTGTTAGGATCATTCAGTTCTTCGAAAAGTCCTGTTTCAATAATTTCTTCCTGCCAGGCTACAGGGACAGCCCCTGTTGCAAACTTTTTGAAGAACTGCTTATCTTTGTCATCAAACTCAACTCCTCGTATTTCAGAGAAGTCAGCAATGTCTGTAACATCTTTGGCATAGACAACTGATGGATCTGGCACAAATGGAGGGTCAATAAGGTTTGCCTCTAGCCTGTGAAAATTTATTGTTTTGAAGAAACTATGTTTTCTTGGGTCATCGTCTTCATTTCTGCAATAAAGCAAAAGCATATTAATCAGTATGATGTTCTGCTCTGAACAGATAGAGGTGTGTCTGTGTTGTATACATGAAAGTATTGTAAAGTAAGGAGATAAAGATACATATCTCATGCAAAGCAATTCCTTTCTTCATAATGAAAGAACACTGCATTGCATAATATAAGCAAAGCTGAGAAGAAAATATCCTGAGCCCATTATTCATTACTCTACCTCTCAGGGTAAATCAGTCCAGGCAAGGTGCCATGCAAGGGCTGCAGTGCTGCTTCTGCCAGTGCACTGAGATACGCTTTAACCAGAACTGAAGATATAGCAGGATGGGGAGGCAAACCATTGGATTTACTGCCTAACAATGAAAATTCATATTAAAGCTCTATATTAACAAAGATCAGAATATCTATTAACCCAATGTACCCAGTCTTGAGTTTAATACATCTAGGGACTGACTCTGGGAGGCAACAGTCTGAACAGGCAACTGGTGACAAATGACATTTCTGATTTTATCTTAATTCAAAGCATCATAAAACTTGGTTCTATCACTCTAATAAGCACTCCCAGTTTTAGTGAGTCTTCTTATTCAAATGACCTATTATAAATTAACAAACATTTTAAGCATGGTTCACAAATTACGATAATAGCAAAAGTATGTATGCCACTCTCACAAACACAATCATTAATACTAATAAAACCCAATAATAAAATCCAGAAATTACTAAAAGAATTGTAAAAACATATTCTAAGTATATCTTCCAAAAAACAACTGCAGAGCTCAGGGAGAACTTTTGCTGTAAAAGAAACAGTGAATTGTTTCATTGTAGACCCAGGAAGAAACTTGCAGGATATTCTGGTTATAAGAAAAGTCTCAGCCTCAAACGTGTGCTTGTTAAAGCACGACCAATGATCACAGGTTATGAATGGTGCCTCTAGCATCACGGCATACAAAGTTTGAGCTTGAATTCTAGTGATAGGAGAAGAGAGGGCCACTGTTTTCTACACTTACGCACTTTATTTTAAAAAAAAAAAAACCATTTATGCATGCAGTGGTTTTGAAAATGGAAGCAAAGGAAAAAAAAAATGCCTGGTTTTTGGCCCCAGAAAATGGTAGTTGCCAACAAGTTGCTTTTTTCTTTTCCCAATTCCTTACAAAATCATACACTTAGCAAAGTGCAGAACAGCTCCTCTAGCTTGCTACTCTTGCCAGTTCCTCATCTGCTGTCCTGCTGTGCCTCTACCCTGCCTTGCTGCTACCCAGGCACAGCTGAGATGAAACTACCAGCTGTACTTTTCAGCTCCCTTGGTACAGAACTATCATTTTATGCTTCTGCTGCCTGGTTCTTCTCCACCAGCCACTAACCACTGTACACCACAATTACAAGGATGCTAAATTACATCCTGAAGAACAATAGATGCTGCCATGTGGGCACCCTGGCCTATGAAAATATGCTGTTTTCAATCCAAAAGAGCTGTACGAACGTGATTATGAATGTACAGATTAAGCCAACAGGAATCATGACTTCTGCATATAGTCTTGCAAAACCATCTCCTAACTTAACTAGCTAGTGATAACCAAGTACTTGAGCAGCCCTTGAGCCTGGTGTGATTCATTTACATTCATTGTTAGCTTGAAACGCATTAGAGTTGCTATTCTAATTAACGAGTGTCCTGGGACACTAGAGCTGGTAGTGCTGACACTCCTACTGGGCAGATGCACCCATAAATTTCACTTTATTTTGCTTTTCCTTTCTGTTACATAAGTCAAAGAAGCTGGTGAAGGCTCCAGAGTGGATTGCACCAGTATCCTCCTGATTCAGTATCCATCCTTTATCCTTCTGATGCATGTTCTGACACCACCAAAACCATAAAACATTTAAAACCATAAAGCTACAGGAACGCCATCTACTGGAACCAACTGAGGCATCTTTCAACTAGCTGGAGGTGAACTCGAGCTCTTCCAATGTGAACTGCATTCATTCATTCAGGAAAAGCAAATTAACGTGTCTGAACTCTGACATTTTTTTATTCCTCCATTAAAGATACAAAATAATTTTTAAAAATCACTTTACAGAATTGGGATTTGGGGATTTGAGATGCCAAGAGAAAAAGGGATATATCATTCCTGAGTTAGCCAGTGACATTGTCTTCAATAAAAACGGAGAATTTTAAAAGGTCAGGTGTGCAAAGTAAAGCAGTCTTTGAGCAGCTTTAACTTATGCAACAGGCATTTATGTAGCTAACTCAAGGTCTTCTTGTCCTTAGTAGAATTACGGAGCTAATCTTTACATAAGGATGAGCTGTCCTGAATAGTATCACCCTCTTTAAAAGGTACATGCTGGCTTTTATTCAGTACAGTGCCCAAGCACGGTATACATCATATTGCTTTCCTTCTTAAAGTATCTTAAATAGCAGAAAATTAAAAATAATCTGCACAATTACTTTTCTGTGTATATTTCTCCCACTGCTGAGAAATAAAGTAACATTAAGCAGACAGAATGACTGTAAATGATTCGCTTGGCAAAGAGAATGTGGTTACAGTAAGTGAATAGTCTGTTACTGGTTTTGCTTCAGACTTACTGAATGAACTCAGTCACTAAGAATCTCTGAATTTCATTTTCCTCTACTCACTTCATAAAATGCTGCAAGACTAAATATCTGCAAAGCATGCTGACTGGTTTAGTATTAAATTCCTGTTCAGATAATTCTTAAATGCACTGAAAATAATACAGGTCTTGTATCAAACATACTCCATGTGCTGTTGGAAATCTGTTTTCCTGCAGCCTTGCAGAGTTCTTAGGAAAACTCATAAGTCACAAAGAGCAGTTGTCTTCATTTAGCACTTGAATAATAAGAATATGTATATTAATTATATGTTACCTTTCATTAAAGTTAATTATTTCAGGCAAATATATGACTAACATTTTGCAAAACTGTTCCACATTCTTATGAAATACAGATTTAGAAGACTGACTGTGTATTTTCATTATGTCCCTGTGTCTATTCCACCTTTAGAGTGGAAAAGCACCTCATACATACATTTGTATTTATAGGCAATCCAAATAATTGTGTATTCTCAAGACAGGTACTATCAGTTTCCTATATGTTTTAGATTTGGTTGGGGTTTTTTTACATTTTTACTATATTTCTTTTATTTTGTCTGTATTTCAAATGCAGATCCCACATCTGTCTCATCAGAAAAGCAGTAAATGATTTTTTATACACACACACACAGACATCACAGCGATCAGAGACGTAACAAGCTAACTATTACAATGCTTAACCTTCCAATTTTTTTCTTACTGAACAGTTACTTGAAACTGCTAAATCATGGATATATCCCTCATCAACCCAAAGCCACCCCTGAAGTCCTCAAAAATGTTCTGATTTGTAAGAAATCATGCCCAATATTATTTTCCTCTCTTTTCTCCCTAGGATGAATCAGGATGATCAGGAACTACATTTTTTTTTAAAGCACTTGAGCCAAGCAGAGGGGTTAAGGTCTCCTCAGTCAGAAGCCAGTGACGTAGGCTTGCAAGTTAGGTATCTGCAGGGAAGAGAATCCACATTGCAGATTTGGATTTTTGCCCACATCATTCCAGTAAGTGATACAGTTTAAGATTCTGCATTCAGTCTGCGTTAGCATAGATACAGGTATCTACTTGAATATACATTACCTTTAGGAAATGCAGGTAGAATAGACTTCTCCCTTCTCCTAATATATAGAGTCTAACCCCACAAAATACCAAGGGAGCTCCTATGACTAGTCTGAAGATAGAGGAAGAATCACAACAAAATTATTTATTTCCAACCTTTACAACTTTTCACCTCTCTCTTCCTAGAAGAGAAAGGGAAAACTCAGTACTTTACAGAAAGTAAAGATCTAACCTCATTTTGAGTAATATGTAAAATAGTAATATTGTTTGCAGCTTTACTCTGGCTTCTACAGAGTTGGAGAAGTAACACATACCTGCTTCCTAAACGACTCTCCTTCTTCTTAGCCAAAAACAGCCGGCAAATATCTTTTGTTTCCTCTGTAAAGTTGGCATGTTCAAATTTCACTTCATCTTCCAGAGTTCTTCTTTTAACCTCATCCTTATCGACCTTTTCTTTGAAATCCTTGAATGGTGTTCGCCCAGCGACCATCTCGTAAATACTACACCCCATTGCAAACCAGTCCACAGGATAGCTGTAATCTTCTTCCTTCAGGATTTCCGGAGCCATATAACCATTTGTCCCAGCCTATTGCAAACATACAGACCAGTTTACTGCATAATGTCAGTAATGAAATGCACACAATTAAACAGACTAGTCCATAATCCTTCAAAAACATCAGTAATGCAACTGATATATTTTGTATTTAGAAACTCTGAAATGTAACTGGTTTAGCATATGGACTATACCTGTCTTTAAACATCTTAGCATATGGAGAAACTATTTTACATCTGCTCTTCAAAGGTGAAATGTCTGTGCAGTCTTTACCTTAAAGTTTTTTCTATTAAATTAATGTTTAACTTGCTTTAATCTTCCATGTTATTTTTTCCCATTGAAGACAGTGTTGCCAGCTTTTTTCTGTAAACACAATTAGCAATCAATTTGAAAAGATGAAAAAAAGGACAAAAATCAGACAATCACTGATTCCCACCCTATGCAGTAGTTAGAATTGGCCCATGAGAAAATTCTCATCAGGACAGTAGCTGAGCTGCATGAGAACTTCTCACCCTCACTCCCTGTTGATTTCTGGAAGGAAATACTACCATCAAGGGCCAAGAAAAACCTTGTAAAACCACTGTAAGAAAGTAAACTTATGAAAATTGTAATTAGTAAATTACATGCATTCAGGTGAAAGAAAAAGTTCCTATTTCCTAACTGAAAAAAGCTCTCTGAATAAAGACTACTACTTGTATACAGCACTAACAGACCCTTCCTCAAGAGAAGTGTCTGCTCTTCGAGACAGGAATCTGCCTGCTTCCTTCCCAGGCCAGGCCTGGCACATTCCCCTTGGGGTCAGACTGAACAGTGCTCAAAACAGCTCCTGCTGCCTCTCTCCAGGGAGCTGACTCACCTGGGAGGGAAGAGACGACAACAACCTCTCCATATGCTTTCTGCTGCACTGTTACATGACTGAGAATGTGGTATTTCAATTGCAATAGAACTCACTTAGCTGACCCAACACTTCCCTCTACATCTGATGCTGTATCTTATTTTATGTATTTCCCAAATGCACTTAACGGTGATAACTATTTTAGAAGTTGCTTGACCCTCTTACCTTTTTGAAATACTGGGACTGATGCTGAAAAAATACTACAATTTACAATAAAAAAAATATTTGTGCAAATCCCACCAAAGTTTATTCAAGATGGTCATTTTTACTGCTACCAGAACACAAGTAGTGACAGAGGTTCATTCCAGAGCAAGACAGTTAGAAAAAGATAACTAAAACTAGAGCTTATTCGAGCGAATTGATTTTAAAAAGCACAGCTCAACAGATTAATTTTACTTTATATGGTCTGTGTAACTTCTCTAACTTGCAATTTCAGGCTCAGTATTTCTGAGTCATACCACTACACATTATGGCATATACCCTACTGTAAACAATGTGTACAAGGGAATATCATAGCACCAATTACAGCATAAACCTAATGGACACAAAATTAAATCCAGTTTGTTTTCCTTCTTTGTGTTTTTGTGCTTAGTTGGGTTTGGAGGGTTTTTTCCCCTCACTTTTAGGAATACAGAGAAAAACTGTCCATTTGGTTGAGGTGAGAACTACATAAATATCAACCAGGCTGAAAGCAAGATAAAAGTTTTAAAGTGAACCATTCTCTTTCTCACCAAAGCCCCAAAAGTAAGGAAGAGCGGTAAGGGCACTGCAGCAGCTGACATCATTCCACAGGTAACTTGCACTGTTTGCATTGGATTTCTCTAAGCAAAAGTTAATAGTGAGAGAAACTCTTAACAGCATTATATTTTTATGTACAATTATCGCTCCATTCAGAAAAGGGATCAATTGCTCAAATACAGACCACAGAACCCCAATCCATATGGCCTCAGATAGTCATGAAACCTGGAAGGGAGAGGAGAGGTTGAAAGCAGTAAGGAAAGTCTGGTACAAAAGGAGGCACACAGAGCTCACTGCAGGTTAGTGAATACAGACACTAAATAGGCTTCTCAAATATTTTTTGTCTTGGTTTTTTTCTTTCCCCTTCTGGGAAGCAATAAACATTTTCACTGAGATGAAGCTGGGGCACTAATGCCTTGAAGAACTGATGAGTCATATCATCATCAAAATGTACCCTGACAGCACAGTATGGTCTGATAAGGTATTACTTAGCTGCAACAGCATCATTGTACAGGAACTGGATAAATCTGACATGGAAAAGTCAGAATTCTCTGGTCATAATTGTGTCTCAAGGAAGCTCCTTTCAGACTGCCTCTCTGTCCTTCCACTTTTTCATAAGAAACAGTTGCCAAGTAACTTCAGGCTCTCCCATGTGCATTTTCCACATAACCTTCAACAAGTCACCCCATATGCAAGAACACTGTGCTTTGACATGGTACTCAACACAAGAGAAAACAAGACCATAATCCCAGACCAAGATGACTTAATGACTACAGTTTAATGAAAGTAGAGATGGACCAACAACAGCTTCCCTTCAGACTCAAGTAAAAGAGTGTGGATGGGGTTACTGTAAACAAGAATTAAGAGTCAAAATTCTAAATCAGTAGCACTGAAATCTTCTGACTTGTTATTGAGCTGATACAGCTCAATCTGAGAAAAGTCTAGAAACTTATCTAGCTCCTCTGATACATCAAACCTTTCCAATTCGGAATTTTATGAGATGTTTTTCTCATGGAACTTCATCAAAACTTACACCTGATCTTCGAAAAAATCTCTTACCAATCCTGAAGCTTTCCTATAATCATAATGAAGGAACAAGACTGAGAAGCAGGAATCTAAACCTGATCTCATAACCCCCAAGACTCAAAACCCACTGACATATTACCATTCTATAGCAGAAACAAACACATTTTGCAAGTAGTCAGCACTGATGTTTAGGGGGAAAGAAACACATAAACAAGCAGGGGGAAGAAATACGCAGATCTCTGCAACCTACATCAAAATCAGAATTGAAGAAAGGAAGAAAAGACCTTAAATTTTAGTCTTTTCCACTTATTTATACATATGTGGAGCTTTGCCAAATTTATTTGGGAAGAAAGATAACAAAACCATAAGCATTTGCTGTATTCCGGAACACAAAGGAGTTATTCAACCCCTGGAACTGGAAGAACATACATCTTTCAAATGAAGATTTAATTCTGTTTCTTGGGAAACAGATAGCATTAGAGCAAAGCTAAAACCTAACATCCCTGCACTAATCACTATAGAGAACAAGATGTCAAAAATTAGATCATCTTTCAAAGAGAAAAGATCCTGTGGCAACATGAAAGGCAGCCTCACTGACTCAAAGGTTTATATAAACAGGTAAAGCAAACTTAGTGAAAGGCGTTTTTAAGCTATCCAACTCTCACTAGCAGTACTGAGATTTGAGCAGCAAAAAATAGCTTATTAGGTGGAAAATGTATCCACTGATTCCTAAAGCAAAAATGAATCAAAGTTAACACATTACTCTCAGTAGCCTAAGGAGCAGATTAATATACTGTAAATTATACTCCAATGTAAAAGGGGAAAATAAATAAAAAACAGAAAGCAAAGGAATTAAGACATATCACAAAAAAGATAAACACATTATTTTTGAAAAGGGCTCTATTTTCCATGGGCTGGTATTGAAGATTTAATTCAGTTATAGAGTTACCTGACCATGCCTTGGAATGGATACACCTAATTATGGGTTACAGGTGTTTTTATCACACAAAAGAAGCACTAGGTGTGTATGATTTGGTAGTTGTTTTCACTCAATACAATTTATAAGTAAATTCAGAAGTGTATTAACTGAAAAACCCTTTCTTACTGGACCTTATTTTACATGGGTAAATCTCACTCTTTTATTTGCAACAGGGAAAATAAGAAAACCTCATGCTCAGAAACAGAATTCCTTTCTTGTCAGCTTTACACTAGGATGTGCATTAGGTTTTGGCTGACGCTAAGAACAAGCGCATTATCTTCTTTTTTCCTCTAGAACTCCTGCTACGATCAGGAACCATTTAACATGTATGTTGATGATTCAAATGATCTCATAGAGACACATATACACATGGAATTACCTCTTCATTTACCTGGAAGCATCTAATGGGACACCACAAAAGAACATCACAAAGGAGCCAAAGAACATTGTATTATCCAAACATTTTTTACATAAGGCAGAAATCATATGCCCCACATAACTCTGTAGTTAGAGTAATACTAGCTATTTCTTGCTCTCCATCTCATACTGTCTTTTGTGATAATGAGCAGGATGCCTTAACTTGCATGCAGTGTTTGAAATACAAAAAAGTAATTAAATTTTGGTTGATTAAATTTTCACTTATTTGCTTCTGAAAACAGTTAAAGATCTACTTCTCCCTTTATTTCTCTATCTTGAGAACAATCCAAAATACAGTTTTTCAATAATCCTCTAAAATGTAATGACCAAATGTTATCCTCATATACATTAGTGAAGAAGTTCCGTTAAGTGCTTTGAGTGGGCTTGAGTGGGTTTGACAGGGCATAGTAGAAATGACTCATCTGAAAGTACACAAATGTTTCTTTTGTGAGATGAGATCCTGCATACATTTTTAAAAGGTCACATAATTATAATCTTTCAATAATACAAGATGTGATCCTGAGAAGCACTAAGTGCACTCAGCACCCAGACAACGGGTACTTGGCACACCACAGCTCTGGGCAGACTGAGGCCCATAGCATAAGTATGCTCAGACATCCTATTCAGATTGCTGTCCTGAGAAGGGAAAGTCCCTTAAACACCAGCATTATCCCATGCAGGGAAGAAAGAAACAGAACCCTCTGGAGCACTTTCTTCAGAACAGAAACAGGCAAATGAGGAGAAATGGCATTTAGATCTGTCTCTACCTTTTCCCACAGATCTCTGAAAAACAAACTCAATAGATATTAAAAACCAAACAGTAAAGCAAATCAGAATGTCTATCTTTTGTTTGCCATGGCACAAGAACTGTTGAACACGGGAAAAAAAACAAGCTCAGTTTAGCTCTATCAGCTGTTTCCTGGGGCTTGGTCCTTCCTTCCTCCAAGGGGTGCCACTGCCTGCTTTGTTCTGTTGTCCAGCTGTTCCTCCCCTCCTTCAGCAATGGCCTTAACAGACCCTGCAGGAATGCAGGAACAGACCACAGAGAACTCTTCTCTGCACACAAGCTAATGGGCCCTAGAGGTAGAGAAGAACTGATCTTCCTCCGTCACTCACTTTAGAATCTTCATTTTTTCTCCCAAGAGCCACTGGGATGAGGAACAGAGCATAATTTAAATGAACCACACATAACTGCAGTTCCTCCACACGTTCTCACCACGTGTTCATACAGCAACAAGAAGCCAGTTGATCAAGTGAATCTTTTAAAAGAAAATAAAACCAAATCCAACTAGGAGAAAAGGCGCTCTTGTAAAGTCTCATGGAATAAAGATTTTGGCATCTTGTTAATGCTTAGCAAAGGGAAGGACCTTAGGATGGGACAGCCTATCATAAGCTGGTAGGCTACTGAATCAGAGAAACACAAGAAGGCCTGCTCAGAGTACTAGAAAAGATAATGAGAAAGACTGTAAGTCAGGAGCTGTTGAATCCCACATGCTTACACAAAATTCAAGACAAAAGTTTTTTTCACAAGGGGACATAATTCTAAGAGCAAAACCTGTCTGCCTTAAAAACCCTGCACAGATAAAAGCACAAAAGGGACAAAACAAATTTCTGCTATATTAGGAAAAACAAAAACAAAACTAAGGAAACAAGATTGCCTCTGGGTTCAAACTGGAGTAGTAATAAAATCTACCATCTGTTTTTACTCTTTTAAGCTTGGACATAAGTAGTCCCTGAAATCAAGAAAGATGCTCAAATGAAAGAGAAAGCCACTTCTGTGACAGTTAAGGGCAGGCTGCCTCTGTGCTCACAACTGGTAAGATAAACAACCACAGCTACAGCATGGTTTTCAATTTAGATTCACACTGTATGAAAATCAAAGGGATAAACAGCTTAAGGAAGGACAAATCAATAACTGGGCACCAATTTTAACTGGACTCTAGAGTACCTCCTTGCTTTCTTCCTCAGATCCCCATCAGAGATAGAACCTGCTAACATCCCCACCTTGGTGAAGTATCATCAGAAGAAACATGCATTCAGAGTCAGTGAAGCAAACAGACATTGTAGGGATAGAGCATATAGGACAAGCAGAACACTTGGCACAGACTCATAACCACACAATTAGAATTCAAGAATTGTCATGTTCTCTAGTCTTCTTGTAACACAATTTTCCTTTTAATTTCACTTTGAATTTCTCCTGACCATCTACCATCTATAATGCAGGAATAATTATATTTCATTTCAGAGATGTTTATGGGTTTATTACTTAATGACCATAGAATATTCCATAAAGAGTATTAATAGAGGAGAAAATTATCCATCTACTTAGCTCTGTATATATTTTATGAAGGTCTTTATATTGAATGCAAGTGTAGTATCATAGCACTGCATGTAGGTGGCTTTCTCTAAAACAGGACAAAGAGAAATTCTGGATTCAGTGCCAGCGTGACCAATGGAACATGACTGCAAGGTGCCCCCATAAGGGTCTTGGCCCTCCAGTGTAGGTACAGCCCCTGTAGGTCAAGAAGTGTAAATGACAGTGAGGCCTGGCTGGTTACTGTCTGTCACTGAAATTACATGGGATTTCATCCACCTTATCTTTTAGCATTATGACTAACATTGGAGGTACAACTCTTCAAAATTGTAAATCCAGGAAGATGGATAATGGCTGCATCAGACTAAAGGCCCATATGGCCAGTACCCATCTTCCTGGATTTATAGCATCAGTATACATGCAAGGTTTTTATAGTCTGTGAGTTGGCAAATAAGCGTATTCCAAGAGAAGACAATAAGAACCTTGCATGCACATCAATACTTCTCTCCAGACTCAGACTGTTTGCAGTTCAAGGGTTTCCAGAGACAGAAATGGTTTTGCTCAATAAAGTTGTCTTCCATCAACTGTCCATTCTCCCCCTGAATCCACATAAATTCTTAGGCCCTACAAGAGCTTTTGAAAAAGAGTCCTGTAGCTTAACTACTCCTTGCGTTAAGAACCACCTCTACATATTTTGAACCTGCTGTCTTTCACTAGCAGAACAATGCACAAAACCAAGGCCACAGTTTTCCCTTGCTTGTGTAATTTCACGATTCTATTGTGTCTTCATAAAAAAGTCATTACTCATTACAGTCAATGGAATATCACATGTGGTCCAAGAAGAACAGATGTACTGCATTCCTCACAATCCCATAGCTTACAGTTCCTGCAATACTGCTTCTGGTCAAAGCTGTCAAATCAACAGTTATCAGCTAAATACTGCATTTCTTACCCAACAAAATAAAAACCTCTTTGACAATGCTGAACCAACAAGTGGCCTACTAGATAATTTACCAAAGAGATCATTCCAGAATGTATATTATTTTTTATAATAAATAATGAGCCCAAAGAGAGAAAGGGACTAAACAGTCATAGTTACATAGCATTCAAAGTTCAAAGAGTTTAATTAAGTTTTCAAGCAGCTCTAAGAACTTCATAAGGAATCTTACCTCTTGCTTTTTTATAGAACATGATATAGCATTTATTAACTGTCAGATTAAACTGAATGAAGAACAAGGTTAAAAGTCACGCAGAGAGACCCGATGTGATGTTTTAAAGGGCTACAATGTCTTTTCATAGACAGAAAAACATGTCTTATGGGTGGCAGCTGTGTGCAAGAAAAGCATTTCTTGAGACACATTGCATTCTCAGAATTTTAGATGACTACCCCTTCTGCTATCCTTTCTTCATCTCCAAAAGTACAGGAGGCAGAATGGTCCCACAAGATAATTTTTGCTCCCCTCATGATCATGGCATTCACAGTGGGTAAGGCTGCATTCTCTAAGTTATATGTTTCAGAGATTAAAAACCCCTGAAATACCCATCATAATGACATACTTTATAACAACTGTAATTATCATCACTTTTAAGAACAAGGTTCTGCTCGTAAATCATGGTCAGTGTTACATGTCATACTTAAAGATACATAAGCAGAATGGTGGTTTTGAAACTGTAAAAAAGCTGTCATTAATCCTGAGCAAGTGAAGGGCTGTAATTTTTCAAAATGCAAAGGAAGAATAAACTTTAATAGACTCTTATCCAATAAGAATGGCATGTGACAGTGGCTAAAGGTCAACTGTAGAATAGCTTGCTGAGTTATTTTTTATTTTACAAGTCTAAACCCTCCTCCCACTTCTCAACTGTCTTGAAATTACACTGCAAGTTTCAGGAACATCTAAATAGATTTCCTTCTGTTTTCCTAAGAAATAGAGTCTTACAATAAACAAACATACAGGAGGGCAAAAGGACATTCTGAGTAAGATTTTAACCAAAACATGTTTTCCCTATAAAAATATTATTACGTCCTTGAAATATATAAAACATAGCACATGAAAACTGTGAAAAAGCTTGAAACCTCTGAAGATATGAATGCACTTTTATAAATACTACAAAAAATGTTTGTTTTATTTTTCACTGTTATTATGTCAATACTTAAGCTCTTTGGCTCACATGCATCTGCACAAAAGTACTTCAAAATTTACATGCAACTGTTGCTTTGCAGAAAAGCCATACTCAGAAAGTGCAAAAAGTTCTTTGTGAAATAAACAGCAAATACGCACTGACTTCTGGAAAAACGGAATTAAGTCCTCTATGTTTTGATATGGGGAGGATATGAGAGTAGTAAACAGAACATGCTCACTTTTCTCACAACCATTCTCAGGAAACCGAGTAGTATTACTCTTCTGGATAAAGGCAGGAGTGTTTTACTCATACAAAAAGTGAATTTTGAGTTGTATGTGAAAAAGTGACAGAGACTTCAAGAAAAAGGATGCCAGGTTACACTGTTCAAGTGGAGAAACTTGGGATGTACACTCCTTATTTCTGTCACATGCACAAAGAACTAGTTCCATAATCAACCAAGTGAGTACGTAACTATACAAAACACTTTGCTTGCGCAAAAACCATCTTTGCAGGCTCTCAGATTCTCCTTGTTGCCCATTTCAATTGTATAAGCCCAAGAGAATTTCAAGATCTAAAAAGGCACAATTTTAAAATACTACCTGGTTTATGATCAACACATCAGAACAGATCCTACAGGCATTTATATGAAGTCATGACATTTGCTAAAGTCCTGAATAATTATCACTGCCAAAGAGTTTATTTCTGTTTCCAGAGATGTCAGTAAGAACTCTGCCTAACTGTGCATATATACATTTCTAAGTAGATTGCACAGGTACAGTACATACCATGAGAAAATCCCATCTCATCCATGTTTGTTTCATGAACAAAAAATACATTGTAAGTAGCTTTCAACTGCCTCTTATTGTTATTGCTCAGACTTACAGGAAGGTTTTCTGTGATTTCTCCATTCTAAAGCCAGCTAGCACTTCACAAAGACAAATTAGCACACCACTCCATAATTATTACTGTAGCAAATATAATTGCCTATGTATGTTCAAAATAACATTCACATGGAAAAGCAGAAGTTTCCACTTGCTACTTTAGCAACTGAAAAGAAAGAAAACTAAGGCTGGCTATCCAACTCTTTCTAGACCTTTCCAAGACCTTTCCAAGAAGCACTGTTTTTGTAAGTAGGGTATTTTTTATTTATAATTACAGACAATTGATATAAAGTACACATATTTCAAAATGAGTGTATGTAATGATAAACTTAAATGATACCAAGGCTAATCGTTCAGTTACATAAGTATTAAATCATCAGCTGCACAGTGCTTTTTCTGCAGTTTAAACACATTATAAGAAGACCACACTGAAGTCACCCCTCTAAAATTAATAAAACCTTTCACTCACAAAAAAATAATCTTGGGCTGGTAAACAGTTCATGAACATTAAAGTTTCTGAGAAATCTTTACTGAAAACTTGGAAAATGTCTAAAACAGGAACTCGTTAACTAGCTTATCACTTGTGCCATGTGATAACCTAATACCTAACAAGATTTACAAAAGGGATTTATGGATCCTCCAGCTGATCTATGGGTGATGTGCATTTACTCATACATGAGAGGCTAGGATTTTTCTTGATGCCTTGAAAGCAGAAGAAATTTATCTTCAGTGACTCATTAGAGTTGTGCAAAACCTGCAGAATGCATCAAAATACTCTATTTTTTTGCAATCTAATTAAATACACATAAATCCATATAGTATATATTATTCAACCTTGTATAAGGAATGATCAAAGTCATCACATGATGTTTCTACTTATAATACGCAGCAAAAAATAGACATAGAAAAAAAAGGTGGAAAACTGCTGTTTTGTTTCACTGTCTCCAGTGTATTAAGAGGTATTTTCATACCAGCATAGTTACAGTTAAAACACATGCAGATGAATATATTTTTAAGCAGGTGCTTAAAAAATTGGCTCCTCCTTATATATAGAAAGTAGAGAAGAATTTTCTACATTATTTTGCTTACAAGGAAAATCCCCTTAACACCTGAAGAACTTGAGAGATCATGAAAAGATTAGTACTCAGGAAGAAAAACCTAAATCACTGAGAGGTATTTTTAGACAGCTGTTGAAAAATCTTTTATTATTTTACTTCACCTTTACCATTCATTTAGTTCACACCTGAAGAAAACAATTTGGAGGAAAGTGCTCTGTTTTCAAAAAGGCATTCTGCTTCTTTATTTCGGACTGAAACAGGATGTCCATACTTAACATGAAAATAATCACATAATATGAATAGCTTTACTGAATGCAAAGGTAGATTGCATTGTAGAAATCTGTTCAATGAAAGTAAAATGTTACAATACAACTGAGAAAAGCACATTACTTCCCCTCCACACCCCTACCCCCACCCCCCCCAAACAGTACTTCATCAAAACAAGAAATTCAACAGCTGCTGCTACTGGTTTCTAAGATGAAAAACATGAAATAAAATGAAAACCCAAACAACTGAAGCTGACAAGCTTTCATTAGACAGCAGAAAAAAAAAAAGCCAAAATTTTAAATACATCACCTTACAGAAAGATCACAGTACATGCAATTTTAAAAATCCTTTCCACTTTACATCTAACAAATAAACTATCTTAATTCTTCATAATATGTGTAAGACTGGCTAAGCAAAATTATCTTAACAGGTCAAATAAATGACCATTAACTGTACAAGACAGTTAAACCATGGTTTCAGCTGGTACTATGGATATTAGTTAATTACTTTCAGGCAATAGAATGACTTATGAATACAATTAAAGCAAAGTTAGGCATTATTTTTTGCAGTGCAATAGAACAGTATTTTAAGTGTGATATTGAAGACCCAGGTCATAAAAGAGCATTACAAGGCTTTAAATTCAGAACTCCTGGAAATATGAAGTTCATTGTATTACAACATCCATAAAACCAGAAGGATTCTTTGTATGTGGTTAAATAAGTTGAAATTAAAAGATTCTATGTTATAATCAGTAATATTTTCCCTATAGTTAGTGACTGAAAATTTTAAGTTCAGGGACCATCATCCAATATCCAGAAACAAGCACTTCACTCAGATATACAGTACTGTACAAATTTGGCCTGGAAGAATATATTTTCTGCTTTAGCTTATAAAATTCCCCCTATAAAATGTGTCCACAAAATAGTGCAACTGATTAAATTTAATTTAATGGATCTGTCTTTCAGCCATATATCTTTTTGGGTGAAAAACCCAAGTGCATACAAGTATCTTCTCTCAAGACTGTATTAAAGTGATAACAATTTGTTAGTCATACTCAAAAATCATGCTATGATATGCCAATTTTAAGTCACAATATAACTGCGATCAGTAAATAAAAATTAACTGTACCAATTTTATTTATTACAGGGATACACGGTGAAGCTCAATGCAATGAATTTTGTAAAAGTGTTTTTAGGTCTTCCTGTGTACGGTATTACTATAAAACAGTAGTAATATCTAACGCTATATAAATGTTTGTAGTAGTAGGTTTTAAATGACTCAAATCAGGTCAAGTTTATAGAAATGCAAAATAATACTGGGAATTATTATTCATTTAAATCCCTCACAGTTATCATATGAGAAAAAAAAATGTACTTTTCTTCCTTCTATTTCAATTTCTTGCACAAAAAGAACTGCCCTTAGCAGAAATCCCTTTTAATACACTACAATCATGGAATATATTATCCATTGCTGTTTTTCTCTAATAAAAGGACCCATATAAGAGTGAATAGCACTCCTAGAACCAGTGAACAACAAGAGAAGAAAAATCATTATACAACTTCATGACTGTCATAGAAAATGAGGAGGAACAACCTTGTCCGCTACTGCTTTGAGATTCTACCCTGCTACCAATAGAATTGGTTAGACATTTCTAAATACACTCTTCCATTAAATTTTTTTTGTTTCTTTTGCCAAACCCTACATAGTTACAAGTAGAAAAAACTGCCCTTGGATAAAACGATTTTTATTTGTTTTTATATCATAACAATTGCATGCATCTGTAACTTGCAAAGCACAGTAAGGTTTACAGCTTTGGGTTCACAGATCAAAATGCCATCTTCATAAACAAAACATTCCCATTTCACACAAGGTCTATTTAAAAGCCTACCTTAGCTTTCACAGAAACTACATTTTCATATCTAAATCAATGCAGTCTCATTAAAATATTAGCTCCTATCTAAACTACATCAGTTTCCAGAATTTCTTTCACTGAGAACTAAAACCACTCATAATACTAACTTTTTACATGGCCAGGAAAAAAAATATCCATCAAACTACAAATCACTGTATTAAGAAACAGCACCAAAAGATGTGTGTATTTCAATGATCCAAAAGGCTACTAGCAGGTCATCTCTCTTCTACTGCATTTCCAAAGAGGAACTTGAAAGACTTGTAGAGTTTAACATAAGGCAGTTAGACCAGTTTATGACGTTGCTTTCATTTCTTCATATTCTCATGTACATATTTCTGATACATTCCCTCATTATACACATCTTTAAGCTCCAGACACCTCGGGATAAATATGCTTTTATCATAATTAAGCTACTCAAACACACCTTTCTTGTGTAAGCCCCATGATGCTATTACAAATATGGGTTAGTTTGGGATGACTCCAGGCTGCATATATGATTCAAACAGCAGAAACCAGCTAGTCATCTCTTTCTTCCTACCCACAGACGCATGTACATCTGCAAACTGTGATCAAGTCTATCTACTTTTTTAGGAATTAATTACTGAGGAAAAGATGACAGTGGTTTATTGTGCAGCACCATGAACACCTGCAATAAAATCAGCAGCATCACTTCAGAGTAACATACAAGAAACTGTATTCTTCTAAAAGCAAAAATGGAATAGAGAAGTCATATTTTTGACTGCTGCTCATTAAACAACCAAGTAATTGGTTAAATCCCCGACTGTGCACTGTTGCTCCAGGCACCTGTGTTAGCCTCTCTAAAATGATTGGTTCAAGAGTTTATCTAAGAGAAACAACAGGTAAACATGATTCTACCATTTCTGAGTAAGAGAAGTTATTTTACTACACAGCAGCATCTAGAGAGTTAATTAACCAAATCTTCTTACCACCTGTCTCTTAGATTGAAATGACCACCTAAGGTCTTTAGCAAAGAACAAATCCTGGGGAATTAAGTCTTGGACCTGGATGCATTAGAAATAGAACAGCTTCCTTTCCCACCACCCATGTTCAGTGAATTTATACTCACCCTCTGAGTGATGCTTTTCCCCTCTTTGACTTGCACTGCCAATCCAAGATCAGACAGTCTGCAGTTGCCGTTATCATCCAGGAGGACATTTTCTGGTTTCATGTCCCGATACACAATCTTGATAGAATGGAGATGCAGAATCCCACAAGTGATCTGAGCTGAGTAATAGATGACCCTCTTCATTTCCAAACCCCTTTCCCCCACATTGTAGATGTGGTACTTCAAATCCCCTCCATTCATGAGGCTCATAACAAGACACAGATGGCTTTTGCTCTCATAGGCATAAGCTAGTGTGACTATGAAAGGGCTGTTGACCTTCTCCAGGATCTCTTTCTCCAGTAACGCCATCTTCTCTCCACCTTTCTTTTTCAACCTCTTCTTATCCAGTTTCTTGCAGGCGTACATCTTGCCAGTATTTTTCACCTGGATGGCACAAACCTAGACAAGCAAGATGCAGGCAGAAAGGTAATGAAGGAATTTTACACATACAGACTGGAACTTTACACCAAGACGGGAACTGGGGAATCACAGATAGCTATTAGCAGCTGCTGAAGCTAACTTCTATGGCGGAGTATATTAGCAGGGAAAATCAGCATAAAACCAAGTGTACTATCTGCTTTGTTCAGGACCAGTGTATGGTGCACCATACGCAAAGTTCTTGAGGATACCATCAATAGAATTGTATTAGCAAATAAAAGGAACAATTCTCTGTCCATAAGAATATGTGGCATATACAGCTTGCACCTGTATAGCTACAGTCTTCCATCTTAAAAAAAGTAGCTTCATTCATAATGTGTTTGGGAACAGATCCTAATCTGTGCTATTCCCTAAACTGCACCTAGAATTATCAGGGAGTGTGTACAAGCACAGGCTAAGAAGGTGCCAAGGAGAACACTAATGATTAACTATATGAATAGTCATGCAAGCTTTTTAAAGAAACTTACTTTTTTATTAGCACAGATACAGAACATAAAAATTCTAGAGTAGCTCTTCACTAACAGGCATCTGGACCCTGTATTGCAGATAAACTCAGACTAATTTTTATGAAATGGACAATCTGAAGGAGCAAGTTTTGCAAAACCTTAGACAACTACTTAACCCATTGCAAGTTCCTCCTTGCAAACCCAACTGCTGGTCTTGAAAGGGGAGGAATGACCCACATCTGTGAAAGTATAGCTCTTACCTCTCCAAAGCCACCTTTTCCCAGCACTCGGAACTCATAGAAGTATTTTTCAGTTACTGGCTGCTTCTCAAAAACTTTCCATTGGAGGAATTTGTCATAGAAGGGGCTGGTCTGGAAGTCCTGGAATGGCTTGTCTTTAAGGAAGAGCTTGGTTTCCTCCTTGGCCAGCTGCACAACATTCTCATAGTCATTTGCAGTAGCTGCCTGGCATTTGCTGGCCAGGTCAGAGCTCATGAAAGCCAGATAATTTTTGGAGCCTGTCTTAAGAAAATTGGTGATCACATTCTCCATGGTACTGCTCTTGGCACTGTCCTCTGCCAACTCCCAGTTTGACACCTCATCCAGGAAGTCCTTAGCTACCAAATATTCTGGCACTGTCTCTAAGAAGTCTCTGAAGAATCTCTTGCCAATGGGCTGCTGCTCACAGATGTTGTCATAATCAGCAACAATGGACTGTCTAACCTCTCTGCACTGATCAACCTTGGGCAGCGAGAGGCTCCTACGTCTCTTTTGCATCTCCTTTGTGTCTCCATCTCCACTCTTCCTTGCCTGTAGATAGGCTGTGTTGGCAATCAGGTTGTCAAGCCCCCCCATGTCACACATCTTGACAAGCTCTTGGGGTGGCAGAGCCTGGTTGAAACAAAATGAGAAACTAGCCCAAGTGCTGCGCTATAGCTGCCCTGCACTTCCTCCTTGCTGGTGGTGTGTGCAGGCTTCTGAACTACACCAGAGACTAACTGCTTTTTCATTAAATACCTCTGAAGGATTTTCACTAAGTACTTTTAGGTGCATGCACCATTTGTGGAAAGTGACTGGTAAGAGGTTTCTCTGTAAGGAGCTTTGAGTTTGCTATGTATAGCTGAGGGATGACATCCTAGGCAAGCCTTCTCATTGGCACCACCAAATGCATGCAGTTCAGCTGATGTTTTTTCGAATGGGCCCTGATAACCTTTATATGTACCAAGATATCCTCTATATGCACTGTCCCTGGCTGCTGAGAACATGCAGATACCTGTCTGCAATATGTGCACACTCCAAACTTAGTGGCACACTGGCCGCAGTTAACAGGACAGTCTTGCATCAACTTTGCTCAATATACAGAACACCACTGTACTAAGAATTATTTAAGTTTGGATCTGATTTCATAAAAAGCTTTTATCACCTATATGCCATGTCTGAAACATAAGCTGACACAGATGAAGACAGAATCATAGAATGGTTTGGGTTGGAAGGGACCTAGTTCCAACCTCCCTGCCATAGGCAGGGACATCATGAGACACTGAACTTCAAATTATCACACAATTCAGTACTTTGAGCATCCATACCTCCACAACTCAAACTACACACAACATCAATGACTCTGAGCTCCACAGACACCTCACGCAAACCTTGATGCCTCATGTGGCTCTGTCTGAGCGGATTACATGCAGAGGCTAAGACCTGCTGCTGTTCTAAAAATAATGATCCCTATATACAAAACATAGTTCTGACTTCATATCCTACCCACAAAAAAAAAAAAGAACACTTCAAATGACCAGCCAAATCTTGCCAAGACACTGCCAGATGCTACTGTGGCCTCAGTTTATTTTCCTTGCTGAGCTTTATGACAGTAAGTGGCAAATAGCAACAGTGTATGGTTGAAGTGACATCAACAAAAGAACAAAGCTGATTATAATCAAGTGAAGGCAAATTCCACCTGACTACCAGGAAACCTGTGCCCCGTTTTTTTTCCCCAAAAGAAAAATTATGTGTTGCAGTTACTAAGCCCCCTTCTGCCATGTGTCATGCAATTTGTCTGCTAAAACTTTCTTTGGATATAAGGAAGGTATTACAGCATCAGGAAAAGCAGTTCCATGATTCTTCCAGTAGCAATGAGGTCAAGCTGTACTCCTGAGGTCAAGGTCAAGTTCCCTTTTCTCTTTTTTCACTCTCAGAGCAAGCTGAAGAGCTGAATCACAAATTCTAACATCAGGAGTAACAACAGGCACCTCTAAAACTCCCGACAGTAAGTGCTAAGCCCTTCTTTGCTGGTTTTTGTCACTATTACTATGTAGTATTTTGTTTTTCCATGCTTAATCCTGTCTGCATTGAATAGATTTGACATAAAACTCATGCTTACTCTCTACAAAAATTACATTAGCAGTGTGTTTTTCTAGCTGTGATTGAGAGCCATCCATCAGAAACTGCTATGTATGCAGGAGAACACAGTGTACTCTAAACCAGAGTACTTCAAAGTGTTGCTGGTACAGCAGTCATTAATTCTACCAGGTGAATACAAGCACCAGGCAGTGGATTACATAAATGACTTAAATAATGCAGCTAGCACCAGCAGAGAAAGCAAAACTGGAAAAAGTCAGAGGAAGAACTGTGGTATTCTTCTAGTGGCTTTCCTGAAAAAAGTGCCTACAGCAACATATTCCTGTAACATCCAGGGTACAGAAAAGCAAGAAAGGAGGTAATAAAAATTCAGCAAGGCCTATTTTGCATTTAACAAGAATGCCATCAGAGCTCGAACAACAGTACAAATCGCTGGGAGCTGGGGACCTGAGGGTGAACCCAAGCTTACACCAGCTACTGATATATTCACGTCTAAGCAAATCAAGAAAACACCTGATGTTTATGGTACCTGTGTAAGAAAGACACATTCATAGCTCCAAAAATCATTCTGCTCTGTTAATGAGAACCTTTCCCAATTCGTACGGAACATAAGCTTTCTCTAAAAGAACATAACTTCATAAAAAGTAAAGTGAAACAATATGATCTTTGGATGCATATTCATTACTCCAGTCACTTCTGAGAGAAGATTCTAGCAAGATATACCCACCATTTATTAAATAACAGAGAAAAGAAGATCAGCATTAATCTACCAGTCAATAATGACTATTTAAGTTCATGTTACCTACTCATAAAACAGTATGTTTGGGTGAGAAGCAAAACTGTTCTGCATGTACAAGAGATGAACAAATTCAGGACTAAAAATGGTACTTAATAAGAACTACACTAATGGAATGTCAGGGTATGTTTTGGAACAGAAGAAAATTTCTCTGGTGCAGAGCTTGTAGAAAGACTGGGACTCAAGCTAATCTCAGAAAAAATATGCAAGACATAGTTTATTACCTTTTATTCTAGGCGAACCTCTAGTTACTAGTCAAAAAGATACACAACTATCAGCTGCTTTGATTTCAACATTAACTATCCTCATCTGTGCAAACACCTACTTAAGCCAACACTTTGGAAAGCTCTTCTACAATTATTTGCTGCTCTTGTCATGCATGTGATGTGAACAGAAAGCAGAATGAAAATTACTCTGGTACTTTCCATATTCACCTATAAACCAAAGCAAAATGAAAAAAGAAGCCATCTGATGGGACTAGATGGAATTAATAGAGGTTAGAATATTGAGCCTGGGACCATTCTGGTACAGAAAATAGCTGGTAAATAGAT
Source organism: Loriculus beryllinus (assembly GCA_039877255.1). Taxonomy (NCBI): domain Eukaryota; kingdom Metazoa; phylum Chordata; class Aves; order Psittaciformes; family Psittacidae; genus Loriculus; species Loriculus beryllinus. The sequence continues at coordinate 24,316 of JBCJKH010009495.1, read as the reverse complement.
ATAGTTTCACTCTGACAGATAAAAACTATTTCCACATCCCATCAGATTTTTTCTCAGCCATTTTAGGAAGAATCATTTTACACAAATACAAATACTCTCCAACAACATAAGGGCTAAAGGCACTTCATTACTACTGTTAACCTATTTTATAGTTGTTTTCAATTTTAAGAAAGACATCATCTGGGATAATAACAACCAGTGCCATACACTCTAACAGTGACAGAGAAAATTCTTTGATCTGTTTGTAATGAAACAAAAGTTATATTTAAAAAAATCAAAACATTTTAAAACCAAGATTACAAATATTAAACAAAACCAGAGTAAACTCTATGTGTATGTTTGATGACACAGAGATTGACATTGGAACTACTTTATACAGAGAAGATAAACCTCTTTAAATAAACAGAACCAGACAGAAATATATCTGCTGAGATGCATTCAACAATTAAGGTAATACCTTTAAAGTAAACATGATATGCATATAATATTTTTTCGATTTCACCCAGGTTTATTATCCATTTTAATAAGCCTGAATTTGTTACAGATTTAAAGCAATAATTCAACCCCTTATATGTATTTTAAAAAAATAATCCCACAGTCATATGGTCAGATTAATAGTAATTACTTTGGATATTTAGGGAAAAGACAAAGTCAGAGGCAAGCACTTAAATATTTGTAAGAAAAAAAACATGATTCATATATATATAAAAAATGATATATTGAGAATTTCCACAAAAATGACAAAATGCTTTCTCCCACTTCCAAAACACTGTAACCAATAAAATTATGATAAATTTCTTTTAACTGAATTTTCACAAAAAACAATTAAACATTTTTCCCGAGATTTAATTAGTACCTCCTTTCCTTGGGATTATTAAATGACTAGTTTTGTTGGCTTCCTATATTAGTCAGCTAACCAGCAGGATTGTTTATGCCCCCAGTCAACTGATATCAAATACATGTTTTTGTACCAAAAGTCTCTGGATTAAATATACATGTCTCCATTATCTTTAACAGAAATATAAATTAAAGAATTATGAATGGAGTTAAATTTTAATGCTATGGTTGTGGAAATCATGTATAGAATATAATACAGCAACAGACAGAAATACAAGAAAACAAAATTTTCTGAAGTCATAAAGAAAAGCTAAATTAGAAATATTTAGTATAGTGTGATAGATAAAGCATAGAGCAAATGCTTCACAAACTATTTAGATTACAACCAAGAATACTTCCTAAAAAATCCCACTGACTGTTTTTGTATACAGTATTACTCGGAAAACAATTTCTTGATCCTGACAGTAAACTATGCAGTGTTTCAGACTTACAGGTAAGGTCACCCTTGCAAGTTAATTCCTTTACCTAAACAAAAACATTAAATAAACTGTATTTAGGGTATAATCTGCACTACCACACTTCCATGCTCTGATACAGTTAACACTCAAATCATAACAGATACATTTGTTAACATAGTGTCTCCTGGTTTGTTTTTTTTTTTATTGTGGAAACATCTGCAGTAAGACTGACCATTCCCTCCTGGTACAGCAAACAGCATACAACAAAGCCACACCTATCTTCTAGCAGATAAAACTAAATAAATCATGCCATGATTGACACATCCCATTCTTCTGTAGGAGCATAAGGTGTCAGACATACACTGTTTCAACAAGTTTGACACGAAAAAACCCCACCAACTTTCAGTGGTTTTATTTGCCTATTCTCTGGACTACCCAGTCCTGCTGGCAGAGGGGACAGCGATTATTCTGTTTCACCCACAGGGACATGCAGCAATTGTGGAAGGAATGATTGCATTCTCCCCAAACCACTGAAAAAGAAGAAAGAACACGTTCCAGTCACACTCAGCTGTCCAATTAACACCTACTGAAAGGTCCAAACTATCATTCTCAGATTTTTATAACCACTGCAAGCTGTACAGACAAACGGGTCATCACAGATTCACTCACTGAGACTGGATTATTATGGCCATTAGGATACTAGTCAGTTCTCTATCATCAATGCTTTTACTTATTCCCAATTACCAACAAAGCAATGAATATATTCTCAGTTTCTTGTACAATGTGACACGATCTTGTGAATGTATAAACACATTTATCAGTTCTGCCCAGGAAGTAAGTGCAACTATTCAAGTTCTTCACTTTAGCTTTCCCAGTACCAGAGTATAGCCAAGGCACTACTATCACGAAAGACCATATCACCAAATTCTGACCTGAAATGCTGTGTTTAAACTTAAATGTATGACATCAAAAAAGCAAATTTCATGTAATAGATAGCCTCAAAATGGGATCTTAGACCAGAAGTTATTCATAGGCTACAACTCTTTCAACACAACAAAAAGTGTCCATCTACTCCTTAACAGTATTAGTTACTTCGGTTTTGCCTTATTAGTTCACATTCTTTTTATTACAGCACAAGGGTACTACTCAAATGAGTGTTGTAAATTATGTTCTGGGTTTGTTTTCCTCTCTGACTATCTTAAACAGGACACTCAGCCAGCCAATTAAGATACATGGAACAGCAAATCCCTGTTCTCATTAAAACAATCATCAAAACCAACAGTGGATTAAATTTGAGAGAATATACTTTAAAACATAAAGAATAAGGAAAGCTTATCCACTGGTTTAAAAGTTGATTTAAAGATTTAAAGCAAACTGAGACAATTTTCACTATTTCAGATTAAAATATATCACAATGAAGATTTGCTTTTGCAGATATTGATATGCAACTGGAAGTATGTTTATGATTAAAGAGCATTACAGAAAACTCAAGTGATTCCACTTCTCAAAATGAAGAAAGAACGAACAAGCAATTGTCTCCACTATGTCTGAATTAAGACTGTGAAAATACCACTTTCTAACCCTCTAACCCAGACACACTTGATTTTAGAACAGAGGATTTTTATTGGTATTACCATTGTATCTTCTGGCACGCATCTCAGAAAAAAAAACCAAACTGTTCCTAACCACTTCAAAAGTGTACAACTATGCTCAGGGTGACAGAAACTTAAACTTCTCAGTTGTGTTATGTGTTGACTGCAGATTTGCAGTTTTGTTCTACTGCATGCCTGACATGAAAAGTAATTTTATTAGTGCTCAAAAATAAAGCATAAAGTATTACTAATGTAAAAAGATGACACAATGTAGAACGAAACACATTTACTTTAGAGTATTAATAAAATCAGTATTCCCTTCAAACTTTAAAATGCTCCCTACTGAGAGAAGCTTCAATTGAAAAACAAGCGAATGAAATCACTACATACCAACACAATCTTCTTGTTTGTTTTCAGCTTGACATCTAAGACAGGCATCTAAAAGTAAACAAGAACAAGACTCAATTTGATTCTCAGGATTCCATCTTAAGAACAGGTTTTTCAGAGGAAAATAAAAACTCTAAAACCAATTTACAGAGGTAAAAATCCCAAGTCTGATGCCTAGTTCAGCCCTTTAACATTAAGTAACCCCTTATATTTTAAAAAAGGACATGACAAAGAAATACATATCTGAGAGAGATCAGAAGGACTATAAACTGTCCAATAAGTTTTGTTTATTTTCCATGATTTAGTATTATCATAACTTTTGCTGGGAAAAAAAACCAACACCCCCCCCTCAAAAAAAAAAACCCTTCTCCATTTTGTAGATATAACAAGCAGCAGATCCATGCCAAGGCACTCAGGCATATTAAGACCAGAGCAAGCACAAAGCCAAACCCTAATTACAGGACTTTGTTTTCCAGATGTCAGCATCTCCTTTTAAGGAAATCATTCACAAATTTTTTTTATTTTTTTTTTTCTGGCTGTACATCTCTCACCATAACCCCCACCTCCTCCTGCTTTTCATATAGTGGGTTTCCTTAGTAAGTACCTGCACACAATTTTCACTACAGTCACATACACATGCAAACATACTGGTCAATTTAATAATATAAATCATAGCATCATAAATAAACAGATTAACATCGAGCCGTATCTAATTAAAAATATTTATGATCTTTATGCACTCCAGTCTGTGCCTATAGGACTGGACGGCAGGTTCAGGACTCAGTAAGATACAGAAGTGACAACTTCCAGCCTTAGTACTGTGCCACAAACATCCAGAGGAAAAATGCTTTTGTTTCTCCTTTGCCCTGACACTGGTGGCCACAGACTTATGCACACATACCACGCACAACAGAAAGTGTTCAACTATTATGAGAGTAAACACATCTTCATCTCCTCCAAAGAAAAGGTGATAGTTTAAACAAGTGTCCCACAGATTGGACCTGGCCTACATGTCATTAGTCAGACCATATTTTCCTACATGACAGGAACATGATATGCTACAGGAATTTAGACTTGAATATTTTTGCTTTCTCTGCACATACAGTCAGTATGTCCATTTTAGGTTTCATCTGCCCAGATACTCCTCATTTTTGCAGGTAATAAAGAACAAAGAAGACGGAAACTCTGAAACAGTTGCCCTTTCCTCAGAGAGATAAAAGATAGCAAATAGAGGTTCTTGATGACTGTTCCTGCTGGGAGGATTCATTCAAACTGATTCAACTTGCATCACAGTACATTGAAGCAAACTGAAGGGTCACTTCAATGTATAAGGCAGCAAGCTGTGGCAGACTAGCAGTCACTATAACTGCAGCTTTCCTATCTCAGCCCTAGATTTGCAGTTTCAGACAAGAGAAGCAGTACAGATAGCTAAGGACAGAAATCACTATTCACCACACCTAGGTAAGCTGTCCCCACTCCTGCATCATAACCACAAGGATGTCAGTTTGAAGGGTTAAGCAAAGCTAAGTCAGTACCTCTGTAACCCAGCCCTTCCCAGCTAACACCTGCATTACAGCTTCTTTCCCTTGTGCTTCTGTGATCCTTGAAGACCACACTGGTTCAAGTTAAACCAGTAGAATATTAAGCCAGCTAACACTTCCCTCCCTCGCAAAAATCAAACTAACTTTCAACCAAGCGTCAGCTGAAATCTGGCACGGCCTCCAACCTAAGGCTCCCACAGATGCAGTGGCTCTACAGGAGCCAGACCGGGTCTAGCAGGGTCAATGTGAAATTGCTAAACTGAAGTCAGTAATAATCAAGTCTCATGTTCTAACAATGTGGTTTGTTCTCAGAAAAATGGTTACCAGATTTTTCTGATAGTTTCAGATGAAAAGTACTCCCTTGGTCTAGATACAAAAAATTATAAGCACGCTTTTTTATTTCATACTTTTATAAAAGCTCTGGGTAAGATTTTGTTAAGACTTTTTTTATAGTACCCTGTAATAGGTTGGCTAGAACAGAATATTATGGCTTATATGGCAGATGAAGCCAATTTCCTATTTCCGAGGTGGTCTCTGGGTCTTTGTTCACCATATAAAAGCAGATAATCTCCAAAACATGCTTATGCAAGACAGGAATCTCCCACTGCTTCAGTTTGGGCTTTTTTTTTTTTTCCTAGCACACCTTACTGCTTTTTCCATTCCAAAGAATGCTCTCAGTAAAGCATGTATGAGAAATTACAGTATTACATATTGTGTCTCAATTCTGTTAAGCTTGGCTGGATTTGCAGTATCATGGCTTCTGGACCTACAAAAGCAAGCTGCTGGTGGGAATCCTGGGTCGTTTTTCCTATCAGACTGTACCAGGCCCAAGAGAGAGGACAGTTACGTCCACGACAACTTGGCACAACAGTAAAAATTGGATTAGATACACAATAGAGCAAGAATTCAAAAATTATACAAAGATCCAAGACAAATACCATATTCATAAAAGATGTCATAAAACAGTAATGCCAGTCAACAATAAGGCTGCTCTTAAAGAGACTCTCCAGATTTCCAAACCAGGCAAACTAACCCCTTTTCAATATATTTTTCGGTGCATTCACATGTGTTAAACCGCACTAATAATTAGGAGGCTTGGGCAGAAGCGGTAAAGAGCCTGGATTAACAGATTTTGTAAATTAATTTGTATCTACATCCACAGCCGCTTCTTTAACAGCCACCCACACCAGCAGCACCACTCATCTAGCACTCCGGTCAGCTCGGCTGTAACTCAGCGATGGAGGCGGTTGACAACGCGCAGGAAACGGCCTCCGCGCTGCGGGCGCTCCCGCACAGCACGGGGCGGCAGGCCAGCAGCCCGCCTCCGGGCCTGGCACACACCCCGAGTGCCGCTCCTCACACTGACAGGCCCCGGGCAGAAGCCCAGCGGGCGCTCCGGCCTCCCCCCGGCAAGAGGGTGGCGCGGGGAGGACTGCAGGCGGCCGTCAGGGGAGGGGGCCCCGGGGGGAGACGCTCCCCCGGCAACTGCATGCAGCCTGAGGTGACCGCACGGGCCCGCACCCGCGTGTGGCACCTTCGGGCGCTGTGAGGCAGCCCCCCAAGGAGACCGCCACCGGGTGCCGACGGCCGCAGCGCCCTCCTTCTGGAGAGGGCGCGGAGGAGGAAGAGGAGGCGCGGCGGGGCTGCCCCCCTTCTGCCGGAAGACGTGCTCGCCTCCTCCGCCCGCCATGAGCGGGGAGCAGCGCAGGGCGGCAGGGCAGCCCCTGCCACACCGACTGGGCGACCCCTGCCCCGCAGCTGGGGCAGCCGCCATTGCTGCCGGGGCCTGCAGCCCGGAGCTTACCCATGACCTGCACCCGGCAAATGGCGCAGGTGTCGCACTCCACATCCCAGCTCCACATGGCCACCGCGTTCCACTTCTTCAGCGAGAACATCTTGTCGGGACCGCCCGCCTTGGAGCCCGCCGAACCTGGGTGCGAGAGGGGGGCGCCCGGCTCGTCCCCGTCCTCCACATCGGCCATGGCGGAGGGGCGGGGACGAGGCGCGGGTGGCCGCCAGCGCGGGCCTGCAGCACCACCTCGCGGCGGCAGCGAGCGCCGCAGGCGCTGCCCGCTGCTCCCGCACCGCCTGTAGGCCGGCGGTGGAAACGGCGGGGCTGGGAATAAAGGGGAGCTGCACGGTGAGGGGAAGTGACCCCCCGGAGCCTAAAAATATAAGGTATAGGCTTAGGCTAAAGGGAGCCTAAAACCGCAATGCTGAAGGTTATAACTTTCATCCACATTATAAGAGACACAGTATGAAAATTGCTCCTGAATCTCTCTTGTGAAAATACTACAACTATCTCAATATTCTAAATTCTCAGTCTACTGTCTCCAGCAGTTGAAAAGTTAAGCCTTGTTAGAGAACAGTAATCCTTCATGGAAATGGTCACATTACTAACGTTTCCATGCACGCTGTTATGACAAATGATTTAACTATCGATTCTCTTTCCAACTGTCAGCCTTAGCTAGAACCTAATAATGCAGTACATGTCAAGCTGAGGTATCTAGCTGTTCATGGGTTGGTTTATCTCTTTATACCCAACTCCTGTAAATAAAACCAATTAATTCAGTTTTCAGATAAATGCTAACACATTAAAATGCAAAGCCTCGCAATAAACACAGTGTGCCTCAAGTTTGTTGTAATTTATTTGTGAGTTATTCTCAAGCAATGTTACAAAACATTTTAATGTCTTGATAAGAAAATAAAATTTAAATAAAAATACATTCAACAATACATCATAATACAAATTAAAACTAATGATAATTTACAATCCTAACAGAATTACTGATTAACATCATCTTTCTAGACTAATCAAAATGAAGGCAACTTTTATTATTAATCATTCTACTCGTACCTAATTAAATTCTAGAACATCTAATGCATTTTAAAACATTTTAAAATGAGAAATCAAATATTAATGGTCACAAATATTCAATGTCCTTTTTTTCCCCCCCCAGATATTCCAGTACCAAAGAAGAAAAAAAAAAGTGCATATTTTAAAAAAAGAAAAAATAAAAAATCGTTTCAAGAGCATACAATTTAATTTTTTGTAAATTTGACTTTGAAAACAGAAAATGGCTCCAAGGAACAGATACATTGCCACAAGGTTTATCTATATACAGCAAAAACTAACTTTGACACAGCCACATTCAACTTTGTTTAATGGCAGCTTTTTGTTAATGGAGGGTTTTATGAATAACAATCAGAACCACTCTACCTTGGCAAAACTCATTTCTTGGCATTATTATATTCGCTCCTCTCCACTCCCCAATTTCAACTGTTGGCAAATAGAAGTCCCTTAGAACACATCAAATGTGTAAATAAGGAAAAGGCAAAAACAGTGGACATGAATAAATGATTGTGACGTTGCACATACCAGTACTGAATCCTGGATATTCTAAAATGGTTTGCCTGGTATTAAACCAAAATAGTTATCCTAATCAGTTACATTCATTCCAAAGGATATTCAATCCTGTCTTGCTAACTTACTCTTATTACAGAAAGTCTCCCTACAACAGTATAATAGATGTATAGTAATTTATACAGCTTACAGTTTCAAGCATGGTGGATTTCTATTCTATTTGTAAGTTACATTCCTAATTAATTTGGCCAAATCATGATTGTAAAAGAACAATAAACCCCCCCAAAATACACCCAACAACAAAAGACTCCAAGGCAAATGCTCCAAAAAATAAACGTACCACATACAGTTATTATTAAAAAATAATATTTCAAGGAGTACCACTGTATTTAATACTGATGAAGCAAAGTTGCCACAGTAATATCTTTGCTTCTTCCTGGTTATATACATATATGTTCTTTCAGTGTAAATCTAGCTTCTCAGATGACATGAGCAAAAATTAATATTACTAAAGTCAAGAATGCCAGTTTAAAATTGTGTTAAGTGGCAAATACAAATTCATATAACTCAAGATACAAAAACACTCAATGAAGCATTGCTTTAAGACAAAACAATGTTGATCATTCAACTGATCATAACAAGCAGATACTACAAAGTATCTAAAAATTATCTGGGATAGTCCAGATATCTAAAGTGCTTTGAGTGATTATAAGAGTTTATTAGATTTGTAGTCAAAAGGTGAGCTGGACCTAGTTATTACTTTTTATTAAAAAAAAGTAAGATTATACATGGGATGGTGTAAATTGACAGTACTTAACCACAATCAGTTCACATTTAAATTTTTCTATTTGTAGGCAAACTTATTTTAAAAGAATGTTGCTACCCTGCATTTGTTTTTAGATTTAGAAAAACTATGCACCTTAAAAATCCTAAGGAAAATAGATAGTGGTCTAATGTCACTCCATATACTATACTCACCCCAAATGTAAACACGAGGTACAACATAAATTCCCTGATTTCTTCTTCTTTAGTACTTAAAAACATAACTAACACTGGTATCTGCTGTCCAGATTCTTTGCAGCATACTGCACAATTTTGTAAGAATTCAGATGTAGATAAATGAAGTCCTGATAACACCTAATACAAGAAAAAAAATTAAATGAATTGAGTGTGAAGCTTCAGATCTTTCCCATATCATACTATCTTGGGATTTCTATTTCAAGATCCGTATCAGCAGGGCAGGCACTCATGGTAAACTCATGCAAGTTTGCAGTGTATGTATTGAGAGATGTCATCCAACCAACAAATGCCGTGTGGATTTTCTTCCATTACAAAGCTTATTTGTTTAGAAGTTCTTCCCGATAAGACAACAATGGCAAAACAGTATTTAGATTAATTCACACCTGTTAATCCAAGAACCTGGAACTTCAAGTTCTTCAGCAAAAGGAAAATAAACTTAGGACCAAATTTCCAAGTAGACATTTTTCTATTAAATATTAAATAGATTGTCAACACAACTAACATTTATGTTCATTCTTAAATACTTTGTAAAAAGGCATACAATGATTTAAAAAACAAAACAAAAAAAACCCAACAAAACAACCAAGAACATTTCTAGTTTCTTTTTTCATCCAAGCGTGCCGCAGTTTGTTCTGGTTAGGAAACTTTTCCAACAATTGGATTTTCTCTGGAAAAAATAAAAAACTATATTTAAACATTTTAAGGTTAACATTAGCTTTTAAGTTCTCATCATACAATTTTAATTTATTAACAAAAACTGCATTTTTTTGCATAATTTTTACCACTACCTAAGAAATTTTAGGTTTTCTGGAAGACCATGTACTTTCATGTGAGACCTCTAAATCAGTTAGCTGTCCTTAACAACTTGAATTGATACTAAACTAGGCAAAACCAAATCAGGGTTTGATCATTCTTTTTTTTCTGGTGAATCAAGTCTTACTGATGCAACAAAGAAATCAGAAAACTATCTAGTGGTGTTGTGTATCAACCAGGATTGAAGAGAATTAAGAGAATCTGCTCTGGAACAACAATGCACTCGAAAAAACTGGTTATTTTTTTTGGTGGTGGCTTTTGGTTGGTTTGGGGTTTTTTTTCTTCCAAATTCACCAGAAATATTATTTATCATTGAGTATGGCAAGTAAAGTAAAATTAATGTATTAGTTAATATACTGCATTAAAGATATGTTCCTGAAGTGTAATTTTTGCAGTTTTATGTAACTTGGTATTTTAATTGTTTCTTAACTGAAATTTGAAATTTCGGGGAAAAAAAAGCCCCAAACCAAAACAAACTCAGAAGGCAGGCAGACAGGGATAAATTTTATGTGCACTTCAAACATTAAGTTGCAAGGAAACAACATAATCATTTTACCAGCTTATGAGAATCTCAACAGGAACATAGGTGAATCTCATACCAGAGGAACTTCTTTTATCTTCTAGTAACTGCTAAAATATTTGCATTACTAAAAATTATGTACCGTATTTTCTCCATGTCCTTGTGTTGTCTAAATCTACCTTTAGCTTAATTATCTCTATCTGAGCAAGCCTGGATTTGTCATGTGATTTTTCTTTTTTTTTTTTTAAAAAACACACATTTACATACATCAAAAATCACACAAGATACTTACTCACTCCCATATTTAGCACTAGATGATCTCTTCTTTCGGTATTTTTCATGTGATTCATTCAGCTTTTCTACGATATCTATTATCTGTTTAAGTGTGTGAAAAGTTGCTACTGAATCTTCAATTGTGAAGTTAGAATAATCATCTGGTTCTTTCCACGGACCCTGATAGACTGCTATACTTCCGCAAGCCTCTATAAAAATTACCACAATTATCCCAATTAGAATTTAAATAATTAACAAACCAACCTATTACGTAAGCGGTGATTCTAGAATTCTAACGCATAAACTAACTTATGCATAAAATGGGTTTAAGGCAAAAGTGTCAACTAGATGTATTTACAGTTGTGTGGCTTATTCTCTGCTAGTTGCATTCAGCATCTTGAGCATCCAGTTCTCTCCTGTTCACATCAACAGAAGACTAACGCTTTCTTGCAACTCAACCACGTTCAACAGAATTCACTCCATAGTCAGAAAAAGGAGAGCAAAGACAGAACAGCAACTACCTACAGTTGCAGCCTCCCTGCTTAGGCTATTATATATATTTCATACATACAAATTCAACTAAAACAATGTGCATGCCTTATGTCTACTGTAAAGAAATGATTGACCAATGTCTGATACCAGACCAATAAAATAACAGAAATATAATCTGTGTCTCTACTCTCTTTCAGGTAAGTTGTTAACATCAAATTGATGTTATAGGCCTAAAGAATAAGAGCTGAGCAGTATCAGTATTAATTCTTCTGAATTACTATTTGAGTACCTTCTAACTTCTGTAGTTTAGACATGTTGATAGTGAAAAGTGAGTAAATTCTTTCTGTCTCTCTGTCGCCATCAATCTCAATCTGAGTATCAGCAGGAACATCTCTAAAATGTGAAAACAAGAGGCAAGTAGTCAGTAAAAGTCATTCCTGAAAGCAAATAAAAACTAATTCTGTGTCAATATACTTAGCCTTTTAATATGTCTATCACTCAGAGACAGCTTCATAATAGCTACACAAAACAGCATGCATTGCAAGTGCTCTATAGGAACATGCACATACAGTTTCGAGAGCAATGAATACAGCAATACTAAAAATCACTTTTTCCCCAACAGAATTCATTATTCCATATGTTGAGATAAAAATATTTCAAAAATATCCAAGTAAGGTTAATGGCCATTAAATTACAATTAAACACTTAAAAAAAATCATCTATATACCAGAATCTACATCCAAGATTTAGTCAATTTTCTTAGTACATTATGTTTTAAAATACGTAAGGTCAAAAAAAAGTGACTGTATAGACCAGACAATATCATTAGGGAAACAGAGACTTCCAGGCTGACCCCTCTGCAGCAAGGTA
>JBCJKH010009495.1:0-12049 GCA_039877255.1 Loriculus beryllinus | reverse complement strand
CGTGTCATATTTCTGCATTCAACTTGGCATCTGAATAATTTGACTACTAAATCTATCATTCTGCATGGAAAGAAACCAATATTCAATATTTCCGATTTACATGCTGAATTGGTTACCTTCTCTTCATACAGTGACTGATGAAGTAATTGACTCAGTAAAATCCAGTAGGATGTGCCTATTAGTAAGACATGTTTTTAGTAGCATAACTTGCTAAAGTAGACAGGAAAAGCTTTGCCTTTAGATTTTCAAGTTGTATAGTGAATCATACATTATTTGTCCTACAAAATATACGTATTTTTATTTGAGAACCAACTTACGCAGTGCAAGGAGCACAGCCACGTGTGTTCTCTATCGTAGCCTTGCAGCAAAGCCAGTTCCCATTCAGGAAAGCAGAAGGATGGTAAAAACTAAGCCGCTTCTGGTTTGACCTCGTTACCCGGCAAAGAGCTTCTATCCATTCACTAGCTTCTACACAGTTATTTGCTTGGATATAGAGAGGTTTTTCTCCATGTAGTATTTGAAACATCTGTAGAAGGAACACAAGATTATTCTACTGAGTAAAAAAAAATGGCTATTGAAAGGTTTTCAACATGTAAAAATGTATTTCAGAGCTCAAGGAATTCAACAAGGCCAAATAAAGACAGAAAGCAAGACATGGGAGAAAGGAAATACTTCACCTCTTTCATTTCACTACACAACCCCAGGAAAAAAAAAAGCAAAACCAAACAAAAAAACTAACAAGCACACACAAACACAAACCAACAAAAAAAGCTGCCCAAACACACCAAACAAAACAGCAATCTGTGCTCCACCTACACCATTTCCTCATTCAACAAATAACCCTTAAGCCCTTAAACAATTAGAACATAATGCATTTTCTGTCCTCTTCATTCACCTATCTTTAAAATGTGACCTCAGATTTCATGCTTCATACCCTCAGAGTGACAGAAGGTTTTTAGAATTCTCTCCTTATGCCATCCACAGCCTAAGTAGCAGCTGTACTTTTATCACTGCCTCAGAATTTTGGACTGAAGTAATAGTAAAAATACTGATATGGTACAGGTCCAGAATAAGTCTGTGAGCACAGACAATTGTCTCAGCTGAGGAAGGTATTACAGGAAGTTCTTACCAAAATGAATAAATATAAGTTCAGTAATACCCCGTTTTTAGTAGAATATATTACAATCCATACTACTAATATCTTACATAAAAGTGCCTTGAAATAATGTCACAGAACTTTTAACCTTCGTTCCAGATATTTAAAATGGGGCAGAAGTCATAAAATTGGTCATAACAATTGCTGCAGAGATTCATGTTCACAGTACTTGGAAATACTGCATACAGCTTTTTATTCTAGATCCAAACCAGACTTTTTGCTGAAGTGTTCAGTAACAGAGTTTCAGTAACTCTAAGTTAACTACAATCTTCTTTAAAGAATACATCAAAAACTATGTATAAATTCTTTTGACTTACATTTTTCTTATTGAAGGAGTTCTCATCAAGCTTCTCCACTGCAAGGATGTTTTTGATTGGAATAGTGAAAATTGGTTCTTTATCTGTAAAAAATTGTAAGCAGATGAGTGAAACTATTTTTAAAAAGCTCTTATAACCTCAGGGCACTGATACCATAGGTGAAGTTCTCAAAGCGTGCAGTTTTATTATTGAGGAAATGTATGTGATTCATAGGCAGAAGCATTTGTAATCAAGGCAAAGGTAAGTAAAATGTGTTTTATGTACCTTAGGAAAAGAAAAACAATTATCCATTTTAAAAAGCATAAATCAGATGCAAACACTTTGAAAATACAGAGGAAATAAAAATAATTGTAAAGAAAACATAATATACCTTGCTGTTTGTGGTAGGTGAATTCTCTACTTGTCAGACAGAACCACCGCTTCTTGAAATTCTTTTTACCAATCCGAGTCCTTCCCTGAGCTCTTTTGTACATTTCTCTGTCAAGACAGAATCAAATGAAATGCAACCATTAAACTTCTGAAAAGCATTCAAAACCATTTACTGGGAAAACACATTATTGTTCATCATGCAGCAACATAAATATCTGTTTCACTGTAGATTAAAAGAATAATCTACTATTTGTTCAAAATAGATCCTCAAGATTACCTCCCAATATGGTGATGGTGTGCAGGGTTCTGTAAACAGGAAAGGAGTTTGAAAAACATGCAAGCCATACTCTTGTTCATAGAAGTAACTTAGGAGTGGGTACTTACTTATTCAGGTCCAAAACCTTAAATTTTCCCCAAATGGATTAAGATGCTACTTTCTACATGGGCCTTAACTGGATTGGAAACTTAATATAAATGAAATTATGCTGAACACAACAGCATGGGAAGGCATAAAACGTATTCAGTACACTTTTAAGTATACTCAGTAGAAACTTTTGGTTTTGAGTGACAACCATCAGTTTACTTGAGATTAGCTTCCAGATTGCTACAACTAAACGCTGACCCACTACTACAACCTTCATTTCTATTTAGTATTTTAGTTAGAAGAACATTTCTTCCTTGTTTGAAATCTGGATGCTTCTTTCACAGAAAAAATCTTTACTTCCTAATTAATCTGCTTCTCAGGTAAATTAAAGGAACAATAATAAGTTTTCCCCATAAATGCTGCTTGAATTAAGTAATCACCTATTCCTGATCAACATTTAAAAGAAAAAAAAAAGGAAATTATTTTAACATCAGTTTTTATAAAAGTATTCTATCATTTACAGTTAACTATTTTAATTATAGGGTAACTTTTTCTTCTGCTTTAAAGGCAGAACATTTAGCTGGCTGGGCTCAAACAGAATGAAAAATACTTCTAAATTAAATTAGTATATTCTTTTAAAAAAACAATTTCACAGTCCTAAATAAACCATCACGGAGCACACAGTGAACTGTAACAGAAATACAGGCAGACTTTAATAGGTTTTATGCTGCTTTTAATTACTTTTTTCCAACGTATCTAAAAGAGTTAAGAAAGTTTACATCTGTTGGTTAAAGCATTTCTTCAAGCTAACACAGAATTATCACAAGTTACAAATATCATAATTTATGCAGTATATCAAGCATTTGAATGAGCATTAATCTGACAGCATCAATAAAAAAAACCCCAATTAAGTCAATTCTGTTCTGCCTGATATAGATTAAAGATGTATTTACCCTTCCTTTAGATGTACTGGCTCACTCAGACCACTGGGCTCTTTGCTTTCAGTAGAGGAAACATCATCTAGGAACTTAATTAAAAATACTATTCAGAATCAGAACCAAAAGCTGTTTCGAAAATATGTATGTACAGTTTGTCCTGGAACAAAGTAATTACTTTATGCAACAGGTGAAATAAAAATACATTGCAGGGACTAGAAACAATGGAACAAGGGCAGCCATAAGCAGATCTAGTAACATTTGTTTCTTTTTTTTTTTAACTAAGTTAACTTAGTTCACTAGGTATAACTCTTGTGTTTCAAATGTGTAGATTTTATTTGGGCTTTGTTTAATTAAAGAGTCTGACATGAATCACAGTTTTTCTTTTTCTCTCTAGTATTAAACTGATCAGTAACACAACCTTCTAATAATTAAGGCTGAACAAATACATAAAAACAATTTAGTTGAAGGTACCTTTTTAACAGATTCAGTAAATTTTTCTTCTTGAAATGTTTTGAAGAACTCACACATAAACGTCTCCTTGAAACTTGACTGAAAGAAATGGTACATTGACATTAATAGAAACTTTCAAAGAATGTTGTCTATGAAATGAGAAAGTATTTTAACAATCTTACAAGTTTGCTTTTGGTCAAACTTCCCCAACTTCCCAAAGTCTGGATGGCTTTTGATATCAGAGTTAATGTTCTAGAAGTCTGTGCATCCTAAAATAAAGAAACAAAATTCAGAAGTCATCTTTTTCCATAATTTCGAGTAAAATTTTGATTTAAAAATTAAAACGTCACAAAAATTACACAATACAGCAATCAGACATATCTCTGTTCCTTTTTTTTTTTCCACACACAGAGGAGAAATACTATATAGTACTGTCCTCTACTAGTATTTGAGCTTTGTGAATGTATTTTGTAAGCTACTCAGTGTGTCTAATATTTCACTCACTACCACTAGACTTTAGTATTAGTAATTGGATAAATAATTTTACCTATAAAACATCTCAAAGCCTTCAAATTCTGTAATTATTACTACACATTTAATGCTTTTGAATGATTCAAAACTTAACACTGTTTTACTGGACAAATAGTAGGTATTTCCCTAAGGTGAACTTAGACCTTGGCCTTTAAGGCTTCTGCCCAATTTGTTTGCTACCTTACTGCTTGCATTTTAGTACAGGATTATAAACACAGAGATACAGAGGTCTTACTGTTCCCTCTAAGACGTTTAACCCTCGAGTGGTAAAAATCCTGTAATCTTTTTACTTAAACTCAAAAATGACAGAGGAATCAATGTAAGTAGATTCTTTTGAAGACACAAGATACAAATTTCACACATATTCCATATTTTATATTAAATAATACGGGGGGAGTGTGTGTGTGTGTCATATCTCCATATTCCTGTCTTTGAAGACTATTTTTTTTATGCATGCCTACTTGACAATTTGAAAACTGAAGATGGAAGATTTGGCAACCCACTGCAACTAATTGAGTCCAGAATAAATAAGCAGACCAATTATGGGACATCTCTACAACCTCTGTTTAAGGCACATGGAAATATTTTTTTTTAAAGTGACATCTGGATATTTAACTTTCATGGTGAAAGAAAACAATGCAGTTTAGTCATATGCCTTAAAGAACCCTCAGTCATGTGGCTGTTTTAACAAAGCAGCATGTTCCCAAAAAAGGCATAGTATCTCTAGTATCAAAAGCACTTTCACATCATTTGAGAACACCTCATAAAGACCAGGAAATTTGCTATTAAAGAACTGTAAATGCCTTGGTTCCTTTGGTGAGGTATAAAACTGAAAACTCAACCTAGAGACATTTAGTAATCTTACTTCCCAGTTACAAAGCCACTCAAAGTAAGTTATGCCTTCCCAGATAAACAGTTTTCACTATTATAAATAAAACAGAACAAAGCTTCACAAAACTTACTGGATGGTGAGGTCGTAAATGAAAAGTATGAGGTGAGACTACGGCTACAGCAAAGAAACGAAGAAACACAAAGCTGCTCACTGCAGAATACTGTACATGAGGGTCATCTGCAGAGAAAAACCATGAAATGTAACATGCACTAAACTTAACAGGAAATAATGAAGACAGTCAACATAAAAATCTTCAAGAAGGTAACATCAAAGAAGACATTTATATTTTAAAAAAGAATAGAAAAAATCAATGAAGCGCATGAAATGAGAAAGGTGAACATGGTAAGAAATGTTCTACTTATAATGGAGGGTTTAATTCTCTAAGAAAGTTCTGTTCTTATAAAACTGGCTCATCAGCTGTACTACTACAAACAATGAGATTATTGTAAGCATTTACACACACCACCCATGTTCATTAGGTATGGCTGCATGTATACTGAACCAAAAGAGAAAATACTGTAGCAGTTGCCCTTACATGCTAGGACTATTGGGTTTGTTCACTCAATAAAGCTAATCACTCACTAATCAATACAAATACATTAATACTGTGCAACAAATGCCATCAACCCATATGAACAACTTCAATTTTGAGTTGCAGCACCAGACGGTGGTGTTATACAATTTTGATACTGTAAATGAGGATTTTCTCATCTAATATTTCAGGTATGTTTACATCTTTACACTGCTAAATACAGTGGAATCACATTCTTACTCTAATGACTACTTTGATCTGATCTGTCTGGGAAGTTAGCTATTCTGAATGGACTGTTTAAACTAAAGGAATATATGACATCAGTTCCAGGGACAAACATGAATTAGAGCAAGGCTCCAGACTGAGAAGTATATTCTTCATCTGTAGCTTATTATATGACATTCTGGATTTTAACTGACAGAAGTATAAAAGTATTTCAGATGCACCACATTATTCCTATATTGAAACCATTCTGAAAGAATAAAGTTGTTCTAATACTGGTCACATTACAAACATTAAATTATCCACCCTCCTCAAAACTATGCATAAGCAGTAACACAATGGCATCAGTAAAGCTAACCTCATCTAAATTATCAATGTGGTAGTCACAGTTAACAGTTGCAGTTCATGCAGTTAAGATTGAAAATAAATTTAGTTTTTACAACTTATATCTCGCTTCTTCAGAAGCAGTACAGATTAGTTTTTCCAAATTTTACTCTTCTTTCAACTAAATCCTGATTTACTTATGCTTTTGTTTTAGTATCTCGTATTTCTGTTGGTAACTTCTTTCTTGCTGCTGTCTTGCAGTGTTCCTGACCTGTTACATTTTTGTATTGGAAAACACAAAATTCTAGCTGACTGACCACAAGGCTTTACTATGACTTACAGACTGACAGAATAAAGTCCCTGACTGTCAAGAAGTTCAGGACACAGCTTTGGACAAGGCAAGAATTTGAACAATCCCCATAAGGTAACTGCAGAAGTTAAGTATTTCACTCCGAACACTGTTTTCAGAAGTTTTTAGAGAACACTTACTTGGAAATCTTTTGGCAGCCAGATGCCTCAAACAATAAAAAACATCACACATTAGGGTAGGACAACTTATACTTGACCGCACAATTTCACGGAATACTTTGTCTACATAACAGCGTAGATTTTCCTGCAATTATGAAAAAAGGTATTTTTTCAGACCATTAACATCTGCATTTCTTTTATTTCCCTAAATGTAAACATAACACTACAATTCCTTTTTTCAAAGCACTGCCTGCTTATTCAATTATGTATTTTAGTACAGTTCATATTTAAAAAGCTTCATAATATTTGTAAGGGATTATTAGTGTTGAAAGACAGTTTAATGATACTCACATTGAAGTATACAGGCAGTGTCTTGCAATATACAACTACCTATCAAAACGTGGTTTTAACATTTGACAACAGGAACATGTTACAAAGAAGGAGCACTTCCCATACACACCTGGTGAATGTTAACTTTGTTACAGCAACTATTGCCTTAAATGTCATTCTCTGGCAACAGACAAGCAGCATGCAAAACTTTGATGCAAAGTGTTAAAGCAGTCCTGATTAACTACATTAGCATCTACACGCTAAGTACAGAACATCAGGAATCACAACAGCCAACAAATTGGCTTGGAAGACTGTAATCCTCTGTTTAGTTTCTCCTCCGTCATATTCTCTGTTGGACTTTTCCTTTGCTGTATTCATAAACATGGACAAGAAATACAACTTTTCCTTTATTTACTTGGGAATCAGAGAATTCTACTGCTACCTTTAAATTACTCATTTTTCCATTATAGAGAGCTGCTCTTTAAAATGTTTTTTTCTTAGATCTTGAGAAAGTTTAAATTAGAAAAAAAGATTGAGAAACTCACCATATTTATTTCTACATTATCCCCTTCCCTTACTTTGATTGGATCTATTTCACAGGGTTTAGGAGACTCGCATATCTGAAACAAACAAAACTACAGGAATTCAATTTTTCAGACAGAAAGCACGGAAATGCACCTATTTAAAACCATACTCTCTCCTAGATTTACGGGTAGAACTGTAAATAGGTTCTAACTATCCGTAACAGCATGCAATAATCATCCTCACTTTTGTGTGTGCCTTTTTATATGGATCAGTTACATATAATGTATCATGTGAGTAAATTCTGCAATATGTTAGAGGCTGGAGCAACTGTCACTGACCATTTTATTTTCAAGCATCTGGAATATACATAACGAAAAGCAGCTTCTCCCACTTAACCAATTATTGCTCAATTTAACTTTCCTCTAGAATTCCGCTACCTGGATGATTACTGCTACAGAGGGAGCTGGAAGAAGAATGCCTATCAAATATATAAGATACACCAGAGGGCTAAGTGTCTGGAAAACAGTTTCAGTAGAATAACCTACCTCATCAATAACAGGTTTCAAAGTAACCTTCAGGTAGTGCTTCCCCACTATTTTCATCATTTCATCTACACACCGAGTTGCTAATGAGTTACCTCTGAAGACTGTGTTTGCTTCTCTGTAAGAAAATAATTGATTTTATTTAAACAGTGAAAAAAATAAACAGCTCAGTTACAAAATCCAATTAATATTTTTAGCTTGCCATTAAATAGTTTTGTTTTTTGTTTTTTTAAATGTATTTCCATACATTTCAGTAAGGAAATAAAGATATCCAAGTTGCAACGACACTCAGGAACAGGAAAAAAATAAAAAGAATATTATTATAGCTATTAGCAAAACCAGAAACAGAAATAAAACCATAAGGAAAAGCCTAAAAAAATTTAGACAAAGGAAGTTATAATCCAGTGCTGAGTATGAGAAAGAATAACTGGAGAAAATTAACAAATAATGGAGACTTGTACCTCACCAATATACAATTCTTCCTCCAGTAGGCTGGTGAAAGACAATCTCAGAGCTACACTAAGTAGGATGCTGTTACACTAACTGATAAACTCAGACACTTTAACCAAAAGTTATTTAATCTAGGCTTATGCTTTTTTTACTCATTATAGCTCTTGAAGAAAATAGAGCCAGATCTGCAAAGTAAATCTTTCTAGTCTGAGAGATTTAGTTTAATCTCTCTTTGTTACAGTTCAATTATAATAGAAAGGAACGTGTGTACTAAAATGCAGTTTAGAAAATTATTTTCCAGGAGTTACCTCTTTCTACACAGTTAAATTGTCTCACCTTATTTAGATCTGAAGAAAGTCAGCTTTGAAATGAACCATTCTGTGGTGAGAAAACCCCTTCCACACCTCCAGAGGACATTACTTGGCACCTCAGTGGCCTCTTACTTGGGTTTACTTCACTTCTGCCCTAACCACAAAGCTGTAAATTCACAGACCATACAGTACCACCTGGAAAACCTCCTATGCTTGCTACTTTTAAGGCATTCAGGAGGATATGTACTTATTTGCAAGGCATATTTGCAGAAGAAAAGAAATACCCCTCATTTTAATCACATACTAAAGGAAGCAGGATAAAATTCTTGGCTATTTGAAAAATGTTAAGTACCAATCTGATGATCAGTAAACTTTGAAGAGTGGCCAAATACGACATTTTAAACTAACAACTGTGTATTCTTAGACACAATTCCAGACTGCTACCTTGTTATATTCAACTGTATGCTAGCTCCAAGAAAATTTTACCAGACATGACAAAATCATTAACTCTAACTCCCAGCTTCAATGTGATTTTAGTTAATGTTTTTTATAATCTAGCATTAAAACACAAAAATATTTAGCCATGTTTACATAATGAGACAAATCGACATGCTCACTTAACAATGCTGTATCATGAAGCCCTTTGAAACTCTAAAAATAACTTAAACAGGCTTGAGATCACTACACATGTAATACATACTGGGTGTCTTTCAGATCTAGTTCTGCCACTGCAGCAACAAATGGAACTAGCTTATGGTGGTGTAGCAACAATCGAACAAGAGGCAGAACAGCATCATACTTGTCTCGACAAACTTCACTCAGTATATAGGCAGCAGATGCAGAAATTGGCTGTGAGAAAGAATGTCAAATCATTAGTGAAGTAGTTAAATATTCTTCATGTATTTAGCAAATTACAGCTCAAATCTAACAATCTAGACACAGCTGCTTAACAGAAAGTTTCAGCATTTGTTGCATAACATGGCAATTAAGGCTTTCCATTCTACAGAAATACTAATTGAAAATTAGTTTGACATTTAATAATGAAATTTGGCATTTACTCACCTAACTCTCCCTAAAATATCAGAATATGATTTTGTCACAAATCCAAGTAAGAAGCAGTAAACAATCACTTTACTATAATGTCATTTATCTTTTACAGGACTATGCCAACTACAATCAGAGCACATTAAAACAGAGCTCTCAGTTCTGAAGTGTCTGTCACCATTCTACAGTTGGTAATTTCAGTTTAAAAAATGCTCAAGTTATATCATCTAAGTAAATAAGATAGCCTTTAACTGCCACTAGCTACATACTCAGCTCTTCCTCAATTCCAGTGAAGTATTATTTGAATATGGGCTAGTAAAAATTTTAGTCACAATCTCCTTCCTCTTCATCCTTTCCTCCCCTCTGCCAGTACTTCACCAACAATGATGTGAAGTAAGGCTATGAAAGATGTAGGAATATAAAGCCTACTTACTATGATTTGATTCCTGTCTCATGATATGCTCTTTGTCACAATGTCCCTGTGAGAAATCCAGTCATGCCAATTAGCATACTGGGGAAGACAGAAGCCATTCAGAAGTGTAATTAGAAATCAATTCTGAAGCAGACCATTTTTGGTAAAGGTGATTATCTACCCCTTCAGAGTCAATAATGGATTGATATCCCTGGAAAACCACTAAATCCATGGAGCCAATAGCAGCCAGTGAGAAAACATTGTTGAAAAGAGCAGCCAATGAGAAGTAAGTATTATATCCCTTCTAGTCACACAGCACAGGTTATTTCACTATCTCTGCTGGTTCTTCTAACATAAAAATAAAATCTTGGTAGTTTGGAGCTCTACAAGCTGCTCCTCTGGTGACAGAAGTAATTCATACAAAGGCACAAAAAGAAACATATCTAGATATGCATAATTCAGAATATCTCATACAGGACTGCACAACTCACTTTAAGTTTTCATTTTAAAAGAAATTTTCAACACAGTACCTGAACATCTGATGATTTTAGCAGCAAGTTTCTTAGAGAACCGTAGTATTCAGATGGAAGCACACAGTCTTCAGTGTAACAGATATTTAACCTAAGTGACCCCAAATCATCAGTTTTAGAAGACTTGTTTCCATTTTCTCTTGGTTGAAGTAAGTACCTGAAAGCAACAGAACAATTCCAAAATATTAGATTCACATTTCACTAATTTGACTAATTCTACAATAAAGCAAAGTATCACATTTAATTAAGTATATATTAACTGAGTCTGAAAACTGGCAATGGAATCCACATAAAAAACCCCCATGAGACACAAAAGAAAGAAAAGCAGCAGCACTTGTTGCACCATTATCACAAAATGAAGTACGTACTTCCTCGTATCTTTTCCAACAGTGAAATAGGATATACTTCCTGTAGCTCCACTGGGACAGCAGGAACAGTTAGAAATTATGTTTAGAAAATATGGACCTTCTCATTTTACATCTAGGTTATATTTAGGGTGTTGGGACACTGCAGATGGAACAGCAAGCGTCCAGTAGTTAAACAGTCTAGTCCGAAGCCACTAAAAATGCACAACATTAACAGGCTGCATTCCTGAGAAACAAGTAAGATTAAAAGAGAGAAAAATAAGTGATTTTTTCCCCCTATTCTCAATACTAAATATATTAAGCAATTCTTCATTGGCTTTTGCTGTAGTTC
Source organism: Loriculus beryllinus (assembly GCA_039877255.1). Lineage (NCBI taxonomy): Eukaryota > Metazoa > Chordata > Aves > Psittaciformes > Psittacidae > Loriculus > Loriculus beryllinus. Next base: position 646 of record JBCJKH010009495.1, on the reverse strand, counting down.
AAATGCATTCCAACAGGAGGTGCAACCCTACAAACATTTTAACAGCTTTTAAGCAGTTTAGTTTCAACAAACTGAAAAAACTCTTGATTTTCTTTTTTTTACAAATATTTATATTTGTACTTCTACAACAAAGAGCTCAGAAGTTTTTTTAATAATCAGTGCATTGCCCATGAGGCCATGCTAACACAAAGTAAAACTGATTTACAAGAACTTCTATTTGACAGCATAAGTCTTAATCTTATTTTCCCAAGATTTAATACTAGTGATATTGTTCTATCTGGTGTACTTCAGCTGAATTAAAAAACAATTCAAAAAGCTATATGAACACAATACAGTAGTAATGCATCCATGCTTATACAACCCTTCTCTTAGCAGGTAAATGGAGACATGTCATTATGTTAATATGGTCATACAGCTTTTTATCAGTTCAGAGCACTGGCAGAACAAGTCTGTGTCTGCAATACACCATGCATAAAATAGAAAACAATCACATAAACATTTATTATGTTTAGGATCACATTCAAGCAGTAAGAACAAGAACCAGAGTTCAAATTTGACACGTGCAAGACATTTGGAGCCTGAGGTGGGTACATTTTGCAGAGTTGAAATGGTTCCTGGCCAAGATGTGTCCCATTTAGCTCCTATT
>JBCJKH010009494.1:0-14714 GCA_039877255.1 Loriculus beryllinus | reverse complement strand
TGTTAGATGCATGAGCAGGAGAATTATTTATAGAAGGTAACACAGTCTGCACAATCCCCTCCAATTCCTTTGTAACTCTACCAAATATTTAGAAGTCCAGTAAATAGCAAAGAAACATTTTCCTCAGCAAGTTGCAGGTTTCTCTCCCCTACTTATTTCTGCTTCCTTGAGAGCAAGGAAGGCTACAGAGCAAGCTGCATGGACAGTGGGTTTCTCTCCAGCCTGATGATGGATGTCTTCTCTGAAGAGATATTAAGAGGCATGATTTCCCTGAAAGTGCAAGGAAAGGACACCCTACATGCTAGTAAAGCCACACAAGTTGTTCAAGCTGATCCCAAGGCCTGTTCTTCCTCTTTAGCTGAGACATCTGCAGCCATTACACAGAGATAAATACACAGCTTCAAAATAACCACAGAGAAAGAAATTCTGAAGAGAGGAGCTACAGCATTTTTGAGTCTTGAGAGTTTTGTGGTAAAACATGTAATATAGGCATTCACATGTATATATATTGTGGAGTACCCCTGTAATCCTCTTACATAAACTGTGTTAAGCTTCATCCCTGGCTGAGTGATAGAAGAGACTACGAAGAAAAGAAAATACACATGTTCTCAGTCATGTCCATTCAGAGAGGTCATTAATACAACATTGTTAAGCAAGTACTTACAGTTATGCCTGAAGTTTCCCTTCAAATAATAGTTTTCTATATTTGAATGAAATTAAAGCAAAATAGTATTCTTGTCCTGAGATCCTCAGTGCAGCATGGTCCAGCAAAGATTGAAGTCTCCTATGAAGGATAACTTTCTAGTGTAAATTTAGAGTACTTCCTCTAAAAATAATTCAATGCCAAGATACTTTCCCTTTTTACACACTTTCCACAGGCCTATGGTTAGCTCCTTTTGCACTAAGATCCCTCCAACTCATTGGAGCTCATCTCGGGGGTTTCTGACCTCAGCCTTTACTTATTTTCACCAAGGAAACACAAGTCAGCATCCCCAGATCCCATCCATGGGTGCTTCCAAGGGGCTGTACTGCACAGCCACCAATTCTGTCCTCTAGTTTCAGCACACATCTCAGAAGGACCCATGCCTTGGAGAAACAGAGACAGCAAATCCAATGGCTTCATCTCTGCCCCAGAGCCTGGTCGGTTACCTCATGACTCATTAGTATTATAAAGATGCAGAAAAGGTTTCAGAGAGGTGAAAGATTCAACTCAGCCTAAGCAGCAAGGAGTATTACATTCAGTATTTCCTAATGTAATGGTGAGAAGCTTATATATATTAGTCAGAGTGCAAACCACTGGTAAACATCCCACAGGAGGTTTACTGAGTGTTTTAGCTGCAGGAGAAATTCTCATCTCTTTGGTGATTCCAGACGAGCAAGCACAAGATGTAAAAAGATAACTTTCATTATTACAACAGAATGCTTTTTTGTAGCAGTTGGTACTCCATTTGGAAAATACTGCTTGATATCCTGTAATCCCTCTGCATCTGTCATTTCAGTTTATTAGTTCCCTGAGTATATTCAAAGCTGTAAATGGAGAAACTGAGCTGTCCAGGTTTCAAATTGAAGATGGGAGCCAACTGACAAAATAGCATGTAGCTGTTTCAGTTTAATAATCCCACGTGATCAAATGATGCATCTACTATTTCTTTAGACGCTTATTTCCCAAACTCAGTTATCTCAGAGATGGTAAAATCTATTCTTTGAGGGTCAGGATTAAAGCCAGTAGTAAGTACCATGTAATTCATTGGGGAAAAATAGCTATTACTATTTAGGTAAGCATCTATTTCCAATACAAAACACCCTACATTTTATAACAGCTAACATTTTAAGTTTAGGTGTTTAGGAAGGCTTTGGAAAAAGTAAACTAATTTCAGACACCAGACAGAAACAGCAAACCAATACAGTTTGATATAACCACAAATGCTTTTCAGACTGTGTAACCCAAACAGGCAGATGCTCCACATGAAAGGATTCAAAGGAGAAATAATGCTCAGGTATCTCAGTACCCACAGCAAGACTTAAGAATCCAGTCTGCCAAAACCCAAAAGCAGATGAACTTCTGCACATAGCAAAGCTTTCCCAGCACAAGAAAACAAACACCTTCCCCACTCAGCCTTTACAAGGTTTCAGCATCAGTCCTAATCTATGTCCTGTGAAAGGTCCTGGCATCCTTCCTATAGCCAGAGAAGTGGACATATTGCCTAGGGCTTGCTGTTGTGAGCCATAAATCAGGCAGTGCCATTGATCTAACAGCTGCACTAGAAAAAAAAATAATCAGGCACCTCTATGGCATCTCCACAACTTGCCAAACACAGCATATGTAGAAATTGGCTAATGGTCTAAAACCAGAAAAAATATTATTCCAGTGTGTCTTAGACTAAGTTCATAATATTTATTACTTTGGAAATTACTAATTCATACAGCTGGTGCCCTATTTTTACTTGAAAGAAAAAGCACTTAATTTAACCCTAACATTAAAATATACTTGTTAAATGTAGCTGTAATGCATTGTTAAAGACAAATGAATTCAAACATGAGGCTGACTCTATAAAACACCAGAATCACCCTTCCAAATAAGAAAATACTTTGAAGACATTTAGGTCTTTAAAAATAAAATTAGTCAGTTACTTGAAACTGTCTTGTCTTGGCCACAATAAAAAGCAATTTTCTGGCTTAGCTGCATTTCCACTATTTATACACCTGCAGTACAGACACAGGCCAAAGTTCTACTTTTTGTTATTCCCCTCACCTACAGAACTGGCTAACTCAGTTTTACCTGGAAGCATTTTAAGCCTTAAGAAGGGACATAGTGAACTAAAGAAAGGTGTGACCTGCTTATAGAAGCAAACTGTGATTATGAAAAGGGAAAGCCACAGGGCATTCGTCATTAAAAACTGAATTAACAAGGCATTCTGCATTTCCTCTGTAGAATTTGCTTTAATGGAGGATTTAAAGGATGCTGTGGATTCAGGATGCTCAATAAACACACTGAAGTGTCATGGCAAACCTTCTAAAGTACATCCTGACCCACACATTGGCATACAGGGCAGGCATGTAGCACTTGAGAGCAAGGAATAGTATAATGCAAGACAAGGCTTTGAAGTCATCCTGACCAATCTGTCCAGGTAATACAAACACTGCTTTGGTCAGCAGGCCAGAGAGATCCTCCATACAGGCTATCATCAGGCATACTTGCCTACTGCCCTTGTCCAAGGAGCCCAGTTTAAAGAACGGGTCAGTACTTTGTCAGGTCTCAGGAGCGAAAGGTGGAAGCATTAATATGGGCTTTCCCTTACATTACAGTATTCATCTGAACACTCATTTCTACTATAAGGGCTAGAAGGAGCTATTTTAGCTTCTGCCAGCTTCTTTGTACAACCCAGCTTCCCTTTACAGCCCAGCTTCCCCCCCTCCCAAAGTAGATTCAGTCCACACACAACTTTTTGACTAGAAAGTATGATGGTTTTAATTTAAATTCTCTGTAGAGGGGCACACGCTATCAATATCTTTGATCAACTCCCTTTTGCAGTCAGCAGGGAATTCTGCTCAGAAAAATCAATGACACAACCAAGCCTATGGTTGTTGCGACTTCATTTTATATATTGTGTTACAGCTTTTAAATGAATCCTGACATTGATGCTTACAAAAATTAATGAAACATTAAATGAAAAGGAGAAAAATATGACAAAAATGCTTGCTGCAGTCAAAAGATGGCAGTGGTCTTGATAGTGTCGCTAAAGAAAGGTTGCTGTAAGCCCAGCAGGTGTCTGTGGGATCTGTCTGCATAATTTATTTACTGTAGAAAAAGACAAAGAGGAGGGCTGCCACTTTCAGAAGTGAAAGACTATCAAAACCTGGCCAAAGGGAGGATGTTCAACAGCATGCGAAAGCCTTCAAGCACATCTTTATCACCGAAAGAAAAGGGTCTAACTATTCTAAACCCTTTCAGCACTTGGACAACCTTACTTCTTAGGTGCAAAAAGGCTAAGAGTGCAGCAGCTTTGCCAACATGGACCAGCCCCACTAACTACAAAAAAAGATCCATTTTCTCTAGCTAACAAGCCACCCCCATCTCTCCAAGCTTTAATGGAGTTGTGATTAATTGCACCAAAGTGGCCCAGTCTTTTCAATGCAACACTATTGATTTACTCCTGCAGCACAAGTAGCCCACCAGATTTTGACATTGAAATATGATCTCCTTTAATGACACCCTCTCTTAGCAAGATCTCCCAGCTTTCTCTGTTATTCATTCTGGGATTTAAATTTAATTTGGGTACTGTTATGTTGCATATACTTTACTGTGCTCTGTTTACAAGATGATTCTTGCAATTAATTACAGTAATGAGATTATGGCTAAAAGACTCACAGAATGCTGATTAGATAATTAATGATTACTTGTTGTTTGTAGCATTTTATTGAGTATACACTCCAGGTTAGTCTCTCCCCTTTCCTTTTTTTGGTCTTTCTTGCCCAAGTTTAATAGGTAATTGAATAAATGATTAGTGGGAAAATAGATTACATGAATCATATTTAACTCCTCGGCACATAGACAGGAATCCAGAGTAATATAATGTGAGGAATACAAGAAATCTATTTCTTTGGTATTTTCATTGTAGTAATTATATGCTGAAAATAGTTTTAAATCAGACATTAGTTCAAAACTGTCAGAGACTGGACCTGACGTAAGGAGCCTATCTGCAGGAGCACACGATATTAGAATAGTTGCCTGACATCAAGGACAGGACTGATCATCCTGCAAAAGGGCTGGCCAAGACACAGCAGAGCTTGACCATGCAACCTAGTGTGGCCAAGTATAGAACTAAATGGCTGACCATAAGAACCATCCCAAACATTTCCTTCCAGAGCCTGGGATGGAAACCAAAAATCAGATCACCCTTACCCTGCTCTCAGTAAGCTCCTATGAAACCCTTCATCCAAGCCAAAGCCCCCTTTCTCTTCAGCCATACCACAAACATACTATCAACATGACCCGGATGACCAACTGGTGCAGTCAAATTCCAGACTGATGAAAGGCCACGTCAGAACACATTTGGTTCCATTTTGTTTGCTTTCAAAAGACTAGAGGCATAAAGCCACAAACACGAGCACCTCATGTGTGCATGTTATAATACATTCTAATTGAGAGCTCTCATTGACTTCAGTATCAGCATTTCCAGCTGTCTGCCCTTGAATAAACTCTACAGAAAGTTCAGTCTGTATCTTAACACAAGCAGAGATCTCATGGCAAAAGACAGGCTGATAACTGATCGAGCTTTATATACAAAAATTGTCCAAATGTAAGTTTCCGGGCAGCCTTAACTACTTCTTTCTCAGAAGACCACAGCATTCCCACCCTGTTATTTGGCTTGTTTCTTACCTTAAGTTTGATGGAAATTTCTTAGATTTTAAAATTAAAAGCAGGTTTTTGCCCCCCCCAAACTCTATTGAAGTGTTCAAGTTTTCTTAAGCAGCAGAGAAGAATGAGAAAGAAATAATCTACTTCCAGCTTCTAACATTGCCAACTAGATGAAATACACAATAAATCATCATGAGGGACTGAGAAGTTATATATATTTATTGACTTCAATTAATTCTAACAGAAGTTAGAAAGTCAGAGAAGAAATTATGGTATTTTCCAACTGTTCTATAGAAAAAACATCATTCCATGACCAACTTCTAACTGTCCCAACAATGACTTCCACATAATTTTTTACCCCAATAGGGTAACCTAGCATTCACAGAGAAACAGGATACATGAGACCAGATACAACATTTGAGCTTGTTCCTGCAGTTGCAAGTGGTTTCAAGATTGTGTTGTGTAAAACTTCTCTATAAAAGGAAGCTTTTTTCCTTTCCCTAAGCCCAGAATAGACTATTTCAGGCAGAGACACAGAATTTTCTCCCAAGGCTTTGGCCTAATTAAAAAGACATGTCACTGTCCTGCAAAGAACAAGATCATCTCAGGACATCACCTTGGCACTCATTTCTGACCTTAAGCAGCCCTTGAACCACAGTTTATCATGCAAAACCAGATGTAAGCATTTAAAGAATTTTATTCCCAATTTATGACCTGTGAAATTTGGCCCAAACACACAGACTCTTCTAAAATCTTTCTGAAGGGGGCAAAATCCACTTGTGCTCGATCTTCTGGGAAAATCCAGACTTTCACATACCTGCTTTGTAGGTGAAAGCTTTTGGAAGTCACGCTTCAGCCCCAGGTGCTGGGAAGTAGACCATCTTGCTCACAGTAGTTCAGATATCAGCCTCCATAAGTGAGGTGGAGACAAGCGTAAGCCTCAGAAAGATGCAAAACTAAAGACTGACACAAGTTGCTATTTTACAGTCACATGACAGATTGCCAAATTCACGCAGATAAGTTGCATGTATTAACATCCATCAGAACCGGGGTGTCCTGGGATCAGTGTTATTCCACTACTGAGACAAACCACCCAGATTACAGCAGATGACATATCAGCCTATTCTGAATACATTCTCACATTGATTTAATGAATGAAGATTAATTATCTTGCCTCCATCTACTATCAAAGATACAGGCATACATAGATAAATTCTTGCAAGACAGACCTATTCACTCATGGAAGAGCAGATTAAGCTATCATATGCCCAAGGCACACGACTTTCTCATTATCTTCCTGTATTTCTTCAGCTGTCAGCTCAGTAGCTTTCCAATGAAACACATATCTTAGCATTCATTTTCAGAAGAAACAGGAGAAAGAAAAGTGGGCAAGATTTCTCTTCACCCACCATAAAAAAGAAACATTGTCAACTGACTATGATAAGCATCCATTTGAGGTTAGTTACATACTGGGCAAAATTTTCTTCTACGCAGCGTGATCATAGATAATTAACATACGTGATTGCCAAGAACGATTTTAAGCCCCTGGCTAGAACCTGACTTTGCAAGAATCCCCTTCAAATCAGGAGGTAAGAGGGCCACAATCTGTTTGGTAATATCATATGTTATAGATGCTTGCATTATGTTTAAGACAAGAAAAAGGATTGCTACTAGTACAATATAAGCTTTTTCATAAGCTTGAGAAGCTGGCTGCCTTGGAGTAAAATCAAAGTCAAGCAACGCTGATGGTTTGTGAGAGCACAGTTAACAGTTGCTCAAGATGCTTTTTATTAACCCATGTACAGCACTTACCACCTGATCAGTCATTGCTTTAAGATTTTAAGAGATTAGCATCTACCTTGAATGAGAAAAAAAACATAGGAAGGATTTCAAGAACAAGCATGTCCTGCAGTTACACTGACACACCAGCCTGTGGCAGTTTGCCTGTACTCTGGCTGCCACTTGTGCAAAGCAGTGGGTTTTTGAATAGGAGGTTTAGATGCATTCTACAGTTCCCAGCTAAGAGATAGACCCCTGCAGCACAAATCCCCTTCTATGACCAAGGTCTAATGAACCACACAGCAAGCCAGAATTCAGTTTAAGTAGTTTTATTTTGAAGTTTCTGACTATTCCTCAGTTCATGCAATATCTACTTGCTTACTGCTGCTTTGCAGAAGGATGTAGCAAAATTGAGTGTTAGAGAACTGCCTCTAACCCCTCATTCTCACAACAAATTTCAAGATGGCCATCGTCAAAAATACATCTTCCTGAAAATTCACAGCATGGACACCGAATTCATAAATATACTATGCCACTGACCAAAGCCAGAGCTGCAGGTAGCAGAAGTATTGTTGTGCCCTCACAACAGGACCAAGGAGCTCAGCATATCAAAGAAAGCAGCACCTTCTAGCTGCACTCAGTCCCAAAGGTCAGCTCAGAACGTACCACCAGTTATTTCTCATCATGTCAGTAAGCCACAAAAAGTTCAAGTTCATGATGTGTTTTTACGATACCTTTGTATGATACTTGAACAAAAAGTTCAAGTTCCTGATGTGTTTGTACGATACCTTGAGACAACCATTAGAATTTGATAGTAGACATTAGTTTGTGTATTTTAAACATGTTTCAATACTTCAGAATCGTGAGGAAATTAGTTTTGTCATAACTTTACTCTTGTTAGCAGGGACCGTCTTGCAAGAGAGAGCAGGTCCTTCATTGCTCCAGACACGGCAAACAAGATCAGTCAAAACCAACATATTCAGTAACAGCTGAGCTCTTGCTGAGGACAAGGTGAAAATCAAGGTACTGCACTTGACTTCTTTTCCATCCTTGACTATACACAGCAAGCACTTTGGAAACTTTGAGATGGTTGTTCAAAAAGATGTACAGGAATCCTGGACAGCACAACCAACTGAACTATGTCAAATGGTCTCATAGAATTTCTATACCAGCCTTCATTAAGCTTCTGCTTCTTGTGGACAAGAACCCAAAGTCATGTTAATGATTATTCAATAACTTACTTTTTAGTCACACCTGACGTATTAATTTGTAGCACAATCCAGTACAAATGATAGCATCTAACTTGACTCAAACTATGAGCTGCAGTTTATTTTTCTTTAAATCATGGAAAAACAGTGAAGCTTGAATGGTACTTCACTCAGAAAAGATGTCAGTTTTGCAGTGGGCATTTAAGGAAGTGCTGGTTTTGGGGCACATAGTACCAAAAGTACCTCATTTAAACACTGATCAAAAGTTGCCTCTACGAAATATCTCAGAGAAATTTAACATGAAATATTCAAGTACCAGTCTCCTCTTCTGTAAGAGATTAGAAATGTAAAACTTTCAACAGGAAGAACTGGAAACCTCTAGTGGGTTGTCCCCAGCTGGATGCCAGGTGCCCAAAGCGACTCTATCACTACACCTCCTCAACTGACCAGAGGAGAGAAAACATAACGAAATGGGTCAAGATAAGGACAGGAAGAGATTATTCATCACCTAGCATAACAGGCAAAATAAATTGAACTTGGGTAAATTAGTTTAATTCATTACCAATCAAATCAGAGTAGAATAATGAGAAATAAAACCAAACCTTAAAGAACACCTTCACCCTACCCTTTCCTTCTTCCCAGGTTTAACTTCACTCCCTATTTTCTCTACTTTTCCCCCCATAGCAAGGCAGGAGGATGGAGAATGAGGGCTGAAGTCAGTCCATCACACATTTTCTCTGCTACTCTCTGTTCCAGTGTGGGATCCCTCCCACAGAAGACAGTCTTTCATGAACTTCTCCAACATGAGTCCTGCCTGTGGGCTGCAGTTCTTTACAAACTGCTCCAGTGTGGGTGCCTTCCATAGGATGCAGTTCTTCAGGAGCTCCCCTTCTTAAATGTATTATTCCCGAGGTACTACCACTGTCAATGGTGGGCTCAGCCTTGGCCAGTGGTAGGTCCATCTTGGAGCCATCTGGCATTGGCTGTTGGACACAGGGGAGGCTTCTAGCAGGTTCTCACAGAAGCCACTCCTGTAGCCTCCCTGCTAACAAAACCCTGTACACAAACGCAATAGACCTCCCATCTCCAAAACAGCTTGTTAGGTAGAGCAAGTAACTGGCCTTTAGTTGTGAACCTAGCTCCTACACACCCTGGGTGCCCCTGAACTGCTGACCACAGAACACATGGTCCAGGATTGCTGTTGCAAGTGAGGTACAAAATGCCTTTTAACTCACCATAACCAGAATTCCCTATAGACAAGAACAAGCACATTTAGACATCTTGACTTCTTCAATCAAATATTTCACTGCAAGCAATTTCAGTCAGCCTTTATTCTGGGAAATCACACAGGTGTTTGGGTCGACCAGTGACCAATTAGAGCAAGAGGGGCAGTCCAATGAATTGCCAAGCTAACATTTACCTCAGGCAAACCTAAGCCAAGGCCAATCTCTTTTCACTGAGAAATATGTTGTACAGTTATCACTAGCTCTGCAATTCTCCTCAAATTGGAGTACAGTTTGGGGAAAACCTACGAACATTCTCACCATCTGAGATGAAAGTTACTGAGTATTTTGCCCTGAAGCCAGACTGCAAAGTGCTATAGATGCAAGAGAAAATCAGAAGCTTGACAGGAGGAAATATTTGCAACTAGCTTCTCATGAAGAACCCTGTATATCACAGACACCATAACTTTTGGCCACAAAGCAAGGAAGCCAACACCACCGAAATATGCATCCCACTCCTACAGAACAGTGAAAGCACCTGTCATATGTAGACATATACACCAACTGCAATCATACTACTGCTTAACTACCTGCTCTCCCTTGAGTTGCCCCATGCAACTTTGGTCCTTTTATGGACAGTTAAATGTAACATAAGCAGATGAAGTAGAGTCAAACTGTTTTATTAAACTGTAAAGCAGAACTTCAGTTGAGGCAAATTATTTCCCATGCACATATGCAAAGTAGATATGTCAAGCAAACTTGACAAGTATCACCTGATGAATTTTTTTATTACTGGGTGTCTGAGATGGAAATTGTACTCCTTTCTCATGCCTTTCATATGCCCAGGTCCAAACAGAAGAAATTGAGCTACATGCAAGTTTGATACAGGACTCAGACTTCACATTCATGAGGTCTTTTCCAGAACCTGGACCATCTCTGACATGTGATAACACCCAAATTGCTATTTCTTAGTTTCATTAAATAGATACACATGCTATATATCTTAACATGCTACAGGAATTCAAATGTTATTTTTTACTTAATTGCCTGCTGACAGACCACATTTGTATTATCAGATGCACACTAGCATGAGGAAGAAAAAGCTGTAGTCCCTAGGACCAGTACAAAGTGGTGAGACTATAAAAATCAACCAGCCATCACAGATCTATGTTAAAGGAACATTAATCAGTCAATTATTTTTTCACTAAAGTATCTTCTATAAATTAGTGTCTGACTAGCTCTTTTGGAACTCTTTCTATGGAAAAAATGCCAGCAAGGAAAGTAGAATTGACAAATAAAAACCTAGGCATGACTTTAGTTACTGCAAGTTAAATCTTTAAGGGAGTTGGGCTTTGCAGCATGAACAAGTACTTCCAGTGAAGATTTCTCCAAATTTCACATCTAAAGGCACCAAAAATCGTTTTTAGTTTATCTTACATATCTCACATACAGCGTCTTTTTAAATCCTTCAGGTACATACTTGTCTTCTGCAAACATCAGAGAAGTTTGTTTGGAAAGCCTTAATTTCAACTCAAAACTCAACAGCTAAGGAGGCAATAACTCCTCAGAAGTATGTGAAACTTTCTTACTGGTCCATACATTTATAAGAGTGAAAATATGCATCATGTATGTTAATCACATCAAGTGTTACTGACAGACCACATTACTTCTGTGCTCACTATAGAGCCAGGTCTATTTTCCATAGTTTCTTGCATGTCTTAGTTTTATGCACCTGAGAAAGCTTCAAACATGCTAGGAAGATTACCCACAGCATGAAGCTGAGCATATGCTTAAGCAGAGAAACAAAACTCCATCAGGATATTAGCTGCTGTGCATAGAGGTAGCCTGCACTGAACAGGCATATAGCTTTCTCCTGTACCTAGCAGGCAAAGCTTAATTAACAACCAGGTTTTGCTTTGTCTCAGGAAGACTTAAAGCTTCAAGCAATTTTAACTACTATTTTGGAAACAGCAATTATCACAGGAAGCTCTAGTAACCACCCTCTCTGCCCTCCACTGTTCCAGGGAAAGAAAGCTACTACTTATGCAAAATATGCATATAGTGTAAAACATGGCTACTACTACAATACTACCTCTCAGAAATAGACAGAGAAAAGAAAAATCTCTACTTACTACAAAAAATACGGATTTTTTTCCAGCTCTCAAAACTGAGACTTCCTTATTCTCCACATAATACTTAAACATCCTCTAGTACAGAGGAACAGAGCTCACCTACACAACTGGGAAACCCCAAACTACTCATGAACAAGAGCTGCTCACTGAAGAGGCACAATTATTTAGTTGACAAGAAAAAACCCAAAGGGCTTAGCAACATGACTGCCATCAGAGACATCTTGTAGAAGTCTCCGTACTGCCTAAAACCAAGATATGATGCCATCCACAGCTCATAATCATCTCTGCAGACTTTCACACCCATAGTTTATCACTCCTCAGGCCTTTTTTTTTTTTTAATAAAGCAAAAAAAATATTGCTTACCACAAATCTTCAGTTGAAGAAAAATCACTCCACCTTCCCAGAATATGCTACAATCTGTCCCTCCCTTACCACTCAACCTAGCTCCTTCTCAAATCACAGAAAACCCCTCCAAATGCAGAATTTATAGCAGTTGTGTCTAATTGCTGCTTACCACAGCTGGGAGAAGGTCTCAGACACTTCTCTTCCCCTTCCCCTTCCTCATTCCCTTCCTTTTCCCCGTGGTGCATAGCTGAGGTGTTTGTTCTTTTTAAGAGAGCTGCAAAATAGAAGGTGGTTAGTTGCTATTTTTGTATTAAATGTTATGGTAGGTTGTGTTTGTTAGCTTTTTCATGTTGAAGAATATGTTAGTTTAATTTAGAGTCTTTGAATTTTGTTTTATTCAATTCAGTATCAACAGGATTTCAACACTTTGATTTTATTCTTTTTGTTTTATCTTTTGCTACTTCAGCATACAGAATACCGAAGCTCTTCGGTATTTCTTGTGGAAAAGACATTGTAGGCATATGGTTCATTTAGTGTTGCGGTTTCATGGATACATTCCAAAAGTGCGTTATGCTATTAACTGGTATCAGTCTTTGATTATAGAGAAAAAGAGGTTACTTTTAATCATGTCTTGTAATCTCTCTAATACTTCTGTTTTACTGTAACTTCTTGCTTATGCCTGCAAGAGGCTTACAGAAGCTTTGGATAGCTCATTAACCATTTATAAAATGATTTTTTTTTTAGAGGACAGAATTTATGTGTTTTCTTAACATAAAAGTAATAACTGACTCAAAGTTAGCCTCTGAAATATCTCGGTTCCTTTAATATTTTTCTTAATAATTCTAGTTTCCTAGTTGAGAGTATTATAGAGGGTATTAATTGAGATTTTAATGAAGGCTGATATTTTCCAGTGTAGGGATATTAATGGATGGGGGTGGGGGGAAAGATTTGAAAACTTGGGTTTATCTAACATTATGGAAGGAGATTGTCCTGACTGTAGGCAGTGTTGAACTTAGAAACATAATTTTAATAATTTTCCTGAGGATTTTATGTTTCTTTATTTCTATAGTCTGTATTTCTAGGTGATGGCTTTAATAGTGTTTTAAATGGTTTCAGAAGGATTAGTGATAATTCACTGGGGAAAAATTTAGTACTATTTAAACCTTCTGAAAGGATCAGTCTGAGCATCCCCTGATATACATGGGCAAGATGTAGGCAAAAATTTGGTGCAAAATCAGGGCTTTTTCATTATATTTGTAATTACAAAAAGTACTGGAGAGGGTTTAAGTTCAAGCTTCATGCTCTATAGCATGCTTGCTGTATACATGTTGCTCAATTTCTTGTTTGACCATAGCAGGATAAAGAAAACCTGTCAGTAGCTAGTGATGCATGTGGTTTCTTAGTTACAGTATTTCTGGTTCTTTTATGTTTTAACATTAAATAGGATTCTTTTGAAATGCAAAACTGAGGGCTAGGACTGTTGGGCAGCTCTTGGTTGATCCTCTTCTACCTGAATGAGAATCTCACTTCTGGTAACGTAAAAATGATGATGTTTTGCCAAATGCTGTATCTTTAACCTGGTGTGTCAGTACAATGTGATTTTCAGTTTGTTGGCAGCCCATCTTGCTCAGAGTAGTCGTAAACAGTGATGCTGGTATTTTTATTGGCTAATTTTACAAGCTGGCATCTGCTGTCAGCAGCTTCGTGTAAACACTCTCCTGCCACAGCATCTGTTCTGTTGCATATTGCCCTTATCCTAGAGCTTGCATGGAGCTGGGGAACAAATGTAAAACTCTCTTCTGAAAGGAGGTATGTGTTGAAAAACAGGAGCTGAATAGAGGGGCTCATACCTTCTCCTGGGACTGAATTTCTGGAAATGAACTACTTGAGTCAATTCAAGGACCGTGTTTTCTAAATGGCTTTGAAGCCTCCACTTAAGAGTCCAACCCTGTTCTGTGTGTCAGCAAATACATTTTCTTAATGCCAGGAAGGGGACATTGGTCAGGATTTGGGGAGTCAGGAATTAGGGACAGTGATCATAGAACAGCAGACTTCTGCATAGAATGGAAGATGACTTTTCTGTGAATAAAACTTGATGGAGATGCTAGCCAAATGCAGTTAAGCTAAGATTGATTTTGTGGAACCTAGGTATAAACCAGGTGTTTATGAGTATCAGGAGAGAACAGAGCCCAGTCAAAGTAGGGATTGTTGTGTAAGGAGCTAAGTATATATATGAAGAGAAACCTTTGGTCTGAATGGAGAATGTAAAAGGTAATTACAACCTGCAGTTTGAAGATGGATTATCAAGCTATCTGTGTTTAGGTACAGATATATTAAGACCAGAGGAAATCAGTGGCAATGCCACAGAAAATCTGGCTTTCTTTGGTATCAGGACAAAGAACAGATCAAGGCAATACCTAAGTAATTGCATTCAGTGTAGCATGTTACAACATATTACCATGTTTAAGTAGCCTCATGAGTCTCCTGCTGCATCTAGTGTAAAGACAGTTGCTTTGTCTGAGTGTCTAGATTTATTCTGTGCTTGTCACCCTTAGCTTTCCTTTCATAAGAGCACTGAGGGCTGATTCAGATAGGGATAGAAAAAAAAAATTACAGAAGTTGTCCTTGTATTTTTACTGGGAGATGTTGAAATCTTTTGGTTTTAGAG
>JBCJKH010009492.1:28894-39135 GCA_039877255.1 Loriculus beryllinus | reverse complement strand
CCCTTCCCTTCCCTTCCCTTCCCTTCCCTTCCCTTCCCTTCCCTTCCCTTCCCTTCCCTTCCCTTCCCTTCCCTTTAACAACAGTGCTAAAGTGGGAAGCTAAAGCCTTGTGGTGTATTAAATTGTTAGCCAGGAGTTGGTTTAGACACGCACAAAGGAGGTTTTGGCACATTGTTTTTTGGGATTAGCCTATTTGACACCAACAATTGCTGTATTTGTAATATCACTGTGACACTAATAATGTTTTATTTGTCTAAGTGAAATAATGTTTAATTTATGGAATAAATTTCTCTAAATGTATTGTGACTGTGTGTACTGTAAATATGGATCTAAATATATGACTATAAACAAGCGTGACAGTAAATTATTTTGAGTGATAAAGGGTATCCTTGACCATCAGCTCTTAAAAGCTTTTTCCATAAAGAAATTGTGAAAGTCCAGGGTAGGTAAACTGATGTCAAGATTCCACTTTTCTGGGTGATTCTCTGGTTTTAATAACGATTATTAAAGAGGAACTGTATGGTAAATTAACCTTAAGTTTCTGACCCTCTGCATGAAAAATATTGCCCACAAATCACACTTTAGTGCCCAGTGGATATCTGTCACCTTTGCTGCTTGCCCTGATAAGCAAGGTCCATGGGCTGTGGTGGTTTTTTAGCTTCAGTCTTTAGTCAAGAGTAAGATTAATGCTAAGAAGTGAAAAACTTACATTCACAGCTTGGCACTCACTTCTTTTTTATTCTGTTTCACCCTTTTACTGAGCATACCTGCTTAATTCCAGATAATCGGTTTTCCTAAACCTTTCAGTGAGCTTGAAATATCCAGTGTTAATGCACAGCCAGTAGAGGAGAAAGAAAAAGTGGTTCTGGTGCAAAGCCAGAATCCACAGCGATTACAGGGCCATGAAACCCATGCAAGCCATTGATGGGAGACTTTTTAAGCAGTGCTGAATCACACTCAGAAACCTACCCTGTGTTTATTAGGCGAAGAAGTATGAAATCATATGTCCCTCTACTGTTTAAGTGCATTACATGGACACAGGTCTTTCACAGGTTCTGTAAATTTTCTAGCTATGAGTGGAAGAGGAGATGCCAAAATGACGACGTTGAGGTTTTCATGAGGTACCACATACCTCATGAAAAAGTTTGCTTGCCTGTTCAAATTATTTGAAACTCGATCAGTGTATTGAAACACTACTATTAGTGTACACTGGCCCAACCATTTACTCAGTAGCATATGGATTCAGATTCTGTCAATGCCTTGGATCATCTTCCCCACCAGCTCTGGGCTCTTGGTGGGGACCCAACTGCCCCCTTGGCTTGTATGGAAAGAAAACAATTCCTGTTTTCATGTGTTAAGCATATGTCCATGCTCAGACATGTATGTGGTCTTACCTCCACATTGCTACTAAGGATTGCCACTGCAGTACAGTCTCTTTTGCTCTCTAACTGTATTTTATTTCAACAGGTGCCTTTTGAGTTGAGCAGCAATTCAGCTAGCACTCACCTCCCATCAGGGCACACGTCTGCAGACCTGTAGCTGCTTATGCCAAGCCACATTTGTCCTACTCACTGTATATTCAGATTGCATTTCTGGGAGGACTTACTACTGAAGAAACAGGTCAAGCATGCAGGAATTTTTGACAAAGACTTCTTTAAAACAGCCCTATCAATCTATTGTGTACTGTATTTCACTCACACGTTATGAAATAAGACTGGGGAAAATGTTCATCTGTGAAAAATTCCCCAAAGAGAGGCACGTCAAGACTGCAAGACTTTCCATATTGTTGTGAATGAAACTCAAAGCTTGAAGTATCAACCCTCAAAAGAAATCACTAGGGACTTCCACTGATTTCCACCCCCTCTCGATTTTAAAGCAACTACATTAAAAGTATGTGTATTTATACATTCAGGCATAATGCACACAAACAGAACAGCGACTGCTGCTCCTGATATAGTGAATGACCAAAAAATTGTCTGTGGTTTAGAGAATACTCCATGCTTTGGAGACTGCCATGTCAGGCAGGGATTAGATTTTACATGAATGGTGATGAGGATACTTCTACTGACATGTGGGGGCTGTATGTTTTCTTGCCAACTGGGCTGAACCACGTAATTCATCTTTCTCACTGAGAAAGGAGCACATCAGCTACAGAGACTCCTTATTTACATAGGGAGGACTACATGGTGCACAAATGGAGTGTAGCTATATGTTGAATCCAGCATAACAGATTATTAAAGCTAACTGTCTCCCTGTTAGTTATTTAAAATTTCTTACCTTTTGCAGCTGGCATTGATACAGACCAACTGCTGTCTAAACACAAATAAGCAAAAAAATGAACCCCTGCAGTTGTACAAATGTACTGTTTTGAGATATGTACAAGATATGTCCTTAATTTTTCCATAATCACTCCAATTTTATTATCACTTCTTTTAATTTCTACTTTTCACACCTTGAGAATGTATTCTTGTTGGATGCAGAGCACCCAAATAAATATAAGCATCAAATATTGCAACAGAAGTTGTTTATTACAAGCCAGTAAGCACATTTTTATGGTGAAAGTTTACTTTAGATTCCTCATCTGGAGTAGCACAAATGCAAAAATTCAAGCGTTTCTATTCTGTCTTATATGTGATATATGCCTTTACAATTAATATTTTTTTTGAGAGTTTATTTAAAAGCAGTTACTGGTAGCATGTTGTTTTTGCAAAGTATAAATTGAGTGGACCAGACTTCTTTTTATTTTAAATCAGTATAATTTTTTTAACTGATCAGCACTGATTTTTCTTGTTGCTTACACGTGTAATACAATACTTAATGAAGCTGAGAAACAGTTAAAAACCCCTAGTAAACATGTTTCAGCTTCTATCATCAGAATCACTGTATGACCAAGTGGGTTTATGTTTTGGAGCCGTTCCCCAAGCCATGCAAGCCATGATGGCACTTTTGGGCTGTGCACTGTATAGGTATGCCATGAGCAATTTCTGTTCTCCCCTCCATTTTTTTGTAACCAGCTCAAATAAAGTAAGACTGCACTTAGACTCTAATACCAAGCAATAAAGACTTGATACTAGAAGGCTTTAAAAATTTTATCTGTTATTGCAGCCCAGCAATTTTGGATTTCTGAGTTTGAGTAAGATTGAAAGTGATAAAATAAATAAAACAGACTGTTCTTGTGATATATCCAGAATGGCCAGGGAGTAAATCCCACTAGGCAAATAGATTTCCAGCATACCTCTAACGTCTAGAGCTCTAAATAAATAGAATTAATTTCTTAGGATTCACTCATTACTTTGGCTGACTGATCCAGTATCTGTGTTGCAAAAGCAGGCATGGCCTCTGTATGATCTTGTAATCTTCAGTTTTGAGTTTGTGCTTCTAAAGTAAACAAAACTTGAAAACTGGAAGCTTAGCTGCTATCTTGTTTTGTTCCAGTTTCCACCCCACGTAATGATTTAGCTCATGCTTGCTTGAATATTAAACTATGCTTACCAAAAACTTGCCAAACCTAGCTCAAATATGAGGTTCAGCTGCAGCATCATGGTGGCAACCAAAGTCAGGATGCAGTGCCATGGTATTAAGCACTATAAACTGAACAATCCCTATTCAGATAATTTTAAAAGTACTGCTAAGCTTCTTTTACCAGAAATGGCACAAAGTTAGGATAGGATGAGGACTGAATTCTGCTTGGGAAATGCAAGAGGCCTGAAATGTTTTCTAAGAGAGCAAGAGCATGTTTTGGGAACATAGCTGCACATGTGGAACACTTTCCTCTATCTTTGGTAGCCAGATTTTAAAAGGAATGGGGTGCATTTAATATACCATGTGAAAGTATCAAAAAAACTGTGATTGACCTATAATAATAAGGATATGTCTCCACTGGAAACTGGCTGAAGATTTTGTGCATTAAAGGATCCACAGCATCTGTTGTGCAGGCAATACAGTAACACACAACTTATTCCCATCCTTATAGTATTTCTTGCACTACGTCTTGGAACATTTCAACAGAGAAAGAGGCATTCCTCCATAGTGCAGCAAAGTCTGGCTACTGACCATGGAAAATACACTCAGGCAGGGTTTGGGGAGTGATATCACCATCCTCAAAAGGCTGAATTGCTTTCTGCCATGAGAAACAGGTCTGCTAGTTCTCTGGTCCGTTGGGTGTATCCTGTTTAACATTTGCTGTGGTGTCCTGAGGAGCTCTGTATTTCACTCTCAGGCAGGAGAAAGGAGGGTGCCTTGGGGAGCTGCAGATTTCCCATGTGATGTATGGTTGGGAGCCTGAAAAATCTGTCTTTGACATCTGAGTTGGAGACCAATAAATCTCTGCCTGTTACAGCAGCTGCTTCAGAAGGAGAAAAGACCATGTGGTAATCAACATGGAAAAGGGACTTTGGTACTCAGACTGCTAGAAAATAACACCCTAAGAATCACTGCCATCAACTTAAGACACAAGACACTGCAAACATATAGCTTGATATGTGTGCAAATCAAAATCAAAAAGATTGCCTAGTCTATGGGATTAGCACCCACTGGGTCTAGCTGAGACCAAGTGCTGCTGGTCACAACACTGTTGTCCACAGTAGAAATGGTTACTAGAGGATGGCTATTCTTTCAAGGAAAACCAGCAAAGGAGACAAAAGATGCTAGAAAAAAACAAATGACAAATTTCTTGTTACCCCCACTTTAAAACTGGAAACCTGGGCAGAGAAAGGTTGGTTTGATCTGTATCACCTACAGGATCTGCTGCAGACTTGGGAGGGTCTGGGTCCAAGTCCTCTAATATAATCTCACTTCCTTGCTTCTTGCCTCATTAAAATTGCTTGGAGGAAGTCAGAAGTACCATTGCCAAAATAGCTGCCTCACTATTGTTTTTATTCACTCATATTTCCCTCCTGATTTTCACTAGAAACCACAGCTTTCCCAGTCTGGGGATTCCTTTTGACACTGCAATAACAAAACACATTTCGCTCATCATTTTCTCCCAATGGGAGTATTGTGTACTGTGCTTGTATCTTCTGCATGCTAGAAACACTCTGCTTGAGATTCAGAACTCACAGCTCTAATGTGTGCTTCTTATCTGTGTCAGACAGGGTAGACAAGAGCTTACGAGGAAAGAGATGCAATCTGTTTTTTCATCTTCTCTGCCTCCGGAGCTAACCTTCCTGTTCTTACAGTCCCTGTAATAGTAGCGGAAGAAAGAGAGATACTTAGGATGACTGTTGCACTAAATATGAGGTGTCTTTAGAAGGAAGCCCTTTCCACTGTAAAGCATTTGCTGATTTTCTCAACTAAAAGTACTGATGCCACGGAGAAAAATGTCAAAATATATTAGGACAGCCACAGTCATCAAACTGTAAGGCAAGTTAACTGTGAGTAAGGATCCTGTTGAGTTCAACAAGTCTTCTGTGATTTCCAGTGCACTGAGAAAAAATTCCTTCAAATTACCCAAGAAGTCTGTTAATAGCTGACTAATGCACAAGCTGGCAGGAATCATTGCTGCTTGAGCATGGCTCATTAATCTTACCATTCATTAAAAAAATTCTAAGCCTTTTAATAAACAATTTTTATTTACGAAGTGAAGATGAGTGGAGTGCACTTTTTGCTCGGCAAGTGAGCTCCCTGTGAAAATGAAACACTTCTTTGCATTTTTTTGCATGTGAAGACATCTTTCTTCCATCACTAGGTTTGGAAATGCACAGAGTACTTTCCATTCCTGTAAACTCTCAGGGCTAATTATTTTAAATCTTTCTTTTCAGCTTTGCAAGCTTGCCCTTTCTAAGCAGAAAACCTCTTGCCACTAATACTCAGCCCATGTCTGTATGGGACAGGCAACATTTCTCTCCAGTGAGGCGCTGGGAAGCAGAAACAAGAGGAGAGAGCTTCTTGCTCTGAACAAGAAGCTGCGTGCTGGTCCACAGTATTCAAATCACTGCTTTACATCAGTTCAGAGACAGTTGTGGTTGCATCTGCACGTGAGAAGACACCTCAAAGGTCTCCTATTACTCTGGCTTCTAGGGGAATACTGCACAAATACCTGGGACAATTTTTTATGCTGGAAGAATTGCTTTCATGTTCCCTTTTGCCTCTGGCTGCAATATGAAGTGTTGTAGTGGAATAGGTATCTCTGTTCAGCCTTATTCTTTGGGATCCCTTCATCTGTGCAGCATGACTTATTCAGTGCAGTAGTGAAAATGAAAGCTAAACCGCATTATCACTAGTAGTTACAGAAACATGATTGTTTTTGGTGATGTTTTGTCACTAAACACTAGGGCAAAACAACATCAGATGTTGTGAAGTCCTGATTGCATAGAACAGAAAGGTAGAAATAAACACAAAAAAACATCTGATCAATGTTATCACTGATATTTTACATTCATGTACATCTCAGTACAGACATATGAAAACTTTTCTAAGTAAATGCTCTTCAAGGTTTCTGCAATAATTTTATTTGCCTTTCAAAACAACCCAGGCCTCAGGATTTATTAATGCAGCAATTAGTATGCTGATCATGCCCAGCATGCTTAAACCTTTATTGGCTGTATGCACCACCGAAAGTTTTAGTTTTATTAAACCTGAGACTTCTACATACTGCTGTTTAGTGTGTGTTACAAAACTAAGATCAGCTCTGAATGTAATATAACCCACATGTTGGATTGCTTGCTTCAGTGACTTACAGAAATATTTCAGGTAGCAAGTATTTTCTTAGTACTCTGTTATAAAAATATGTCAGGCGCACAATGTTTGCATTATATGTTCCTTTTCTGTTATAGAAAAAGAATTCTGCACCAAACCCCTGTGATCCATTCTGAACAGTCATTTACACTGTGTATCAAACTAGTATGAATCATGTTTCAGTGAAGATTTTGTGGTGAGATAGACAATGGGTTAAATTAAGGTACAGTTATCTTCATTATATGTAGATAGATAAATAGATAATTAACGTACATACTGCGTACGCAAAGCAAAAACTTGACATAGATTGTAGATTTTATTCATATGAAAGGAGGGGCAAGTGCAGCTGAGATTTGTATTTCTTTTCCCAAGCAAGTGTCAGAAGCTGTAGGAAATCTGCCAGGCATGATGCTAGGCATATTGATCTCTGCAGAATCGTCTTTCTTTCCTACGCTGAAGACAAAACTGTCAGCATGATGAAGCAGCCTCCTGAGAACCCCTGATCTGAGCCCCTCAAGGCAGCGCTGTCCTGCCCACTGACTTGTACCACTAACTGTACTCTTCCACAAACACAGTTCCCCTGCCACAGCATCCAGCTCTAATACTGGGGTTTATACCACCTATAAGAAAGAGCCAGGCCTGATAAGATCTGTAAAAATAGTTGTAGCAGATGATGAGAAGGTTTGACAGGTGGTTAAATAGTTTTATTTCCTTGCACCATTCAAAGAACAGGCAATTTGCCAAGTTTGTTTCAGATTCAATCTGCAGCAATTTATACAATTAATCTGACTAATGGAGCTAGTCTAAAGAGACTTCTAACAAGACAGGAGTTTTCCCCTTGTAACATACAGTTTAGTTTTGGTTCCAAAAAATGAATTTTCAGATTTTCTCTGCAGTTGACATCCCCAGCTATTGATCCCCTTTCCATCCCAGGTCTTCTCTAAAAGGGGAAGAGGAAATGGGTTTGCTGCTGTGCTTACACTGCTGCCTGCCAGGCAGACCGATCTGATACAAGGCATGGGCACTCTGCTCTTGTCTGCCACCTCTGCTACAGCAAAAGCCTCCCACCTGGGTCTTGTCAACACTAACATCCAAGGGACTTTGGCTAATATCTTAATTTTCTGTGGCAGGATTTGCCAAATTCTCTCTGTCAGAACCCCCTTGTGTGCAGGATTTAGGACTGAGGGCACATGGAGAGCTCTGCATTTGCAGAGCACCAACAGCACAGACAGTCCAGTACTCACCAAAGTACACCAGCAAAAGGAACCTGAAGCTCACCACCCCACTACTCTGTAACCCACATCTGTGTTTAAACATATTGCACTTATTCTCTTATACTGAGATAGCTGGGATAGATGTTTTCCAGGGGAAAAATAACCCTTAAAAAATAGGTAACTCTTGGATCTAGCCAACAAATTTCTGCTCCATCAGCTGAATGCATTTAAAAGTCAACACACTCAAGGCTTTGTTGAAGCTAATTCCAGCACTTAGGATTTAAGTTCAAATCCCCCTCCCTTACCCACAAATACACACATTTAAATGTGGTCATTTGAGTGCTTCAAGTCATCTCAAATTCCATGGCATCCACAGAAGGAAAGCCAGTCTAAAGTCAACAAAGCCCACAATGACGTTGTAAAAAGAGGTGCTTTTGGGAATTCATTTCTGTTTTCTATGTTATATCCACCACTGTTTGCCCAATTGCTAGTCCTAAAAACACAGTCTTAAAGTTAAATTGGTTCATCTTGTTAATCAACACAAGGAGAAATACAGTTTTTCAGAATTAGTAGAGCGCTACTCAGTCTAAACAGAATATGAAAAAATCTAAATACTAAAATATGGAGGATTTAAGCATGAGTTTTTTCAAAATTCACAATGATTGAAATGCAGACAGTAGCAGGAGACTACATAATCGAAACCCCAGGACTGCTAAAAGCAACAGTAATTTGGCTATGAACTGAAGCAGGTTTTTACATACTGTATCTGTTCCTACTTCAATATCTTCCCTCCAACCTACTACACTTATTTCAGCCATATCTGTACTGAATCTGGGCCAGTTAGCCCACCACCTTTTCTCTTTTAAAGCACACATGCAACCTTTGCTACCACAGAATAAATATTTCATAGATCAGGGCTAATTTCCCATCCTCCTTCCAACCTTCACATGGAGCAACAAGGCTCTGAACAGCTTGGTGACTTTCCAAGAACTGCAGTGGGTGACTAAATAACCAAGAAGGTAAACCTCAGTGTCTCCAAAACGTATTCTAGTCCCTGAGACTGCTTCCTTGCTGATCCAGTTTTTCATGGTGGCTGCACAATGAAAACATGTCTCAGATAATACATGGATAATGCCTGGACCTGAGCCAGGTGGCACCCACTTGGAGGAACAACCAAGCCTGGGCGTCGCAGGGATGGAGCAGCCTGCCTGTGGAGCTGAGCTAAAGCAACAAGATCAGCATGGGTGAGGAGGAGGAAGAGTGCAGCTGGCTGTTACTGGTAATGTTCCAAACATGAACCTCCACAGGTGCGTTGCTGTTACCAATGCCGCTTACTATGGGAGAACCAGGGGACCCACAAAACCCACCCTTCAGTAAAGGGACACTGGCTGCTAGTAGGGCTGCCACAGCCCTATAGTAAAGGTTATCGGATTCTTCAGTTTGATATTTGGGGTACTCTGACAACCACATGTGCATATGTATGTGTAAAATAACCCGCTTCAGTTTATCCCCTTGTATATTTAAATAGTCTACTCATCACCAAGAAACCTGAACAACTTCCTCTTTACCTACCCTTTCCTTCCCCCTCCACCTCCTCCCTTAATACAAGGGACTCCATCTCCACCTGTGTACACAGTTGTGTGATTTTTCCCTGGTTAAATATCCTGGAGTTTTACATCTGTTCCTGGCATTCACAGTACTGGGCACTGGCAGAGAGAATACTGGGATGGCTAATGATCATTCCCTCAAACACTTATTAGATCTTTTTGAGCGTAATAATGAGATGATACTTTCAAGCCTAGTACTTTGCTGCTTTGAATGGCTTGCCTCATCGAGTCCAAATGAGTTTAGTATTAAATTAAAATAATAATAATAATAACAAAAAGTAGCATAGAGGTGTTGCTACAAAACCATCTGTTCAAACATCACCAAAAGAGGAAATCCTACATTTAAAATAACACTTTTTACAGCCTGGCATTACCTAACAGTCAGGGTTGCCTGCTGAAGCAGGTAGGGCTATTGTTGGTTAATATTCTTTATGAAAACAAAGATTTTTTTTCCCAGCTTGCCTGTATGAGTTGAGTCATATTTAGTGGCTTATCCGATTTATACCAAAGTTTTCTCAGGGGTCAGGTAGAGACTGAAAGAGAAACAGAGTTATGCTGTATTCTCATTGTGTTCCGTGTGGCTTTTGTCTAAGAAAAACAATTCTCCACCCTTCTCAGGAAGCACTGAAATTTGCCTTTACATCTCTCATCGAATTTTCATTGTATATTTGTATTAAAGCTGAGCTGAAAGAGCACTTCTTCAAAGAGGTGTTACCGAGAATCCAATGTTGTCTGCAGTTTGCAT
>JBCJKH010009492.1:0-13932 GCA_039877255.1 Loriculus beryllinus | reverse complement strand
TAATTCTCTGTTTTCATTTCTTTCTCCACTACCTACCAAGTACCCTTTCAGTACAGTGAAATTGGTAATTTCTGACTGGAAGACGGCAATGCTGCAACATAACCCAATGCTGAAACAAAACCCAATAAAACAACTGAATTGAAAGTATGGATATTGGACACATTACTGCATAGATGTTAAACTGGGAAAGAATTTTCATGAAAGAAAATACAAATAACATTCTAATTAATTTTCTTAAGGCTAGTTCAGCAACACATTTTGATTGTTAGTCTAGATATACTCAGTAGAAAAGAAAATACGTCCATCACTCCTTCGATTTTAACAGTTCCTCACATATATGTGTCAATGTAGCATCAACAGATAAGACAGAACAGTGATTTCAACTGGTCATATAAATCTATATTCAAGGTATAATAGAAAGATCCTATGTGGAATGGAGTTCACGTTTCTTCTTCAGTTTACAGACGGTAGGAGTTCCAGAGAGAAATAGAAGATGATAAATTGTCCTTCAGAGCTTGGTCAGAAATGGGAAGTGCTATTAACTTTGTGTCAAACCATTAAACAAAAGGAAAAAAAAATTACTTGATACATGCACACCTGGTCAAATGGCTAACTCTTAGGAAAAAATCAATATGGCTTTTATAGTAAGAAGTCATGCCCTTGCAGATCTCTTAGAATTACCTGCAACATTCCTGATAATTCCTTAGAATTATCCTTACAACAGGATATGTGCAGATGTGTGTGTCTGCACTATGCATGTATAAAGTTAACAAATTAACATGTGTGAATGACAGAAAAATAATTTAAAGTAAAACAACTAGCAATAGATTAAAACTTGCCTCTAACTTCGTTATGATTTTTGAGTTACCATTAGATAAGAAAGTCATAACACCTGAAAATAAATTATTTGCCATTCCTGTATTTTGAAGTAGCACTTTTTCTAAACATCCATTGATCTGGCACTGGTTGTTCTCAAAAGTGGTACAGGGTGTCGTGAGTGATTCTATGTCTCATCGAACCTGTTCTTCTAGGGGAATTACTGTTAAAAGATTATGGAGGAGAAAGCTTCTCCCTTTCCTTCCGAAGGGAGATGATAAATTCTGTTACAATATGGATGTGTCTGAATGCAAATCAAAAGATCTGTAATACACACTTGCTACAGAAGAAGAGTTACTCTCTGGGTTTAGGAGAGAACAACTGCTTCAGGCTGTCTTCCCTTGCTCCTCTGTCCTTTTTCATGAGCGTGTTGAAGTTGAGGTATTACATTTGATGAAATCCAGGACTGCAAATCAATACACCATGGAATCAAGATATGCTCTGGAAAATGTAGTTCCTGCATCTTTAATATTCTCCATTTCCTTTTATCCTCAACTTCACACTCCCAGGAGCTTAATAGCTCTTAGTCAGCTTGGTGGTTCCAGTACCGCTCTTCTTCCTGCTGGCAGACACATGCCTTCCGGCTCAAAATGTTGGTGTACGTTGGACAATCTAATTTATAATCCTAAATCTTCTGGAAAGGGCTGCAGAGGCCAGGCCGTACAGGGCTTTCCGAACTAATTCTGAAAGTAAAACAGTATATGCAGCAGGCGGGTAACTTTATCTTGATTTCAGAGATTTAGTTACATGAAAGTGAGAATATAAAAATGCTTTCGCATGTAGCAGAATACTGTTGAACACATTTGGAAAGGATCAAGTCAAGACTACCTAAATCATTCAATAAAATCTGCTACATAAAACATCTAATAAATTGTAATGGCAAGGACTTGTGCAGAGAGGCTGAAATTCCAGCTTGCTCTGAAAATAAAAGTTTGGTCACATAGTCACTCTCTTTTCTTTTCTTTGCTGACTTTACTAGCCATTGGGCTGGAAGTGTCCAGTTTCACTGGAACACCACAGAAAATGTTTGGCACCAGTCTCAAAGGAGAAATGATTTGGTATGCTGTGATTTGCTTTATGATTTTGGGGATATTTTATTAATCCCTGAAGTTTCAAATCTCTTAAGACCATGATTAAATAAAAAAAACCAAGACTCCCTTGGTGCAAAGGCAACTCCTATCATTAAGAAAAACGATCATAAAACTTCTGTGACAAAGCAATAAGGATTTCATAGTAAATTACGGAGTTAAATAATGATAGTATCTCACATGAAAATAAAACTTTCTAATTCAGTTAAGCACTCTGTAAGTAAAACTGGAATGCTGCTAATACAATAAGATTTTTGTAATCATGTTAGTAAGAATGATAGCCTTATGTTCCATATCCTGTTCCTCAAGTTCAGTATCTATAAGATGCAGTGCAAGAAAAAAGCCCACAGTATACACGCAAAGAATCTGGAAGCATCTGTTTCTGTTACTCTTCTAGCCAATAGATAGGTTGGTTAAATTGTGTTTATCTGTATTTAGCTGCTGAACTGCCTTAAAGACATAACAACCAAGACCAGGAAACTATTCAACATACACAATAGCATGGCTCTCTTAGGGACAGGATATAAGATGCTTGTTATTAGTTACTAGTTGCCATGATCCAGGAGTTAACTTCAGTCTGAGTGGGTTTTAGAAATTTGACATGTTTTTTCTTAGTAATATTTTTAAACAAAAGTAACATTAGCCAATATGTTCTCCTAATTTTAAATGTGACTTATGATGTCCCCATCATTTTAACTACTAATATAAACTAGTTTGAATGAGCACTGAAGAAGTCACCATGAAGGAACCTGAAGACATCTTTGATACATCAGCATAGCCTAAGCAGGAGTAAAGGTTTCCTCAGAGAACTTCCTCTTCACTATCCTCCATACTATTTTTGTCTGTGCTTTTTGTGCTGCATTTGAACCTGTAAATTTTTTGCTTATTGATGGCTTATGAATTCAATGATACAAGTCTGCATGGCCCATGCAAAAGATGGCACACACATTCAGTTCATGTGTTATGAGTAAGCTGGCTCTGCCTGGACTTCAGCTTCCTGGGTATGGCTGCAGTTCTAACTCTTCAGCTTCTCTCCCTTTAGGCCAGGCCACTGACTTAGCTTAAAAACGGGTCAGGTTGTAGCTGTATAGTGGGAGAAACTGTGTAGTGTAAAAGGACTACACACACATTTTCCAGCTTGCTGTTTACACTGGCTCCTCCAAACAAGATGAGAGTGGTACGAAGGTATGACCACAATTTGGTGAAGTTTCAAGTAAAACCATCTGCCCAATTTGGAGGGGATGTAAACCAGATATTTAAAAATACCTAAACCAAAGCAGATGGCCTTACTACTGCAGCACAAAAAGCTAAGGAGCTGAAAGCTACAAACCTGTTCTTTAACGGGTTGTTCTTGCAATAAGATTGTGACTTCAATGAGCCAATATTTGACATAGTTTTTTAGCTCACTAATGTCTGCTTCTCTTTCAATTTGGGCTCAATTCCAAGCAATCTGATATTACTGAAAATACTTGTATCAGCTGTAATAGGGATTTGATTGGAACCAGAAGTAACAGATAACTAGTAGGGGTTTGGAGAACATTTTAGTGTAGCAGAAGTACCTGAGCAGAGGAGAACAAAACAAGAAAAGAGTGGTAATATATTACCACAGGGTCAGAATACCGATCTAATGGCACCAGTTTAAAGAAGACAGCAATAGCCAAAGTCTTGCCTTGCATTTTAAAAAATGCATCTGATGTAGATAATTACATGCAAAAAAGTCTGCATCAAGGGTAACAAAAGTTGAGCCATAATTACCCGGAGACAACTGCAGGTGTAAATCCCACATATTTCCAATACACAGATGACCTTGTATATATCACTTGAAATATTCTTTACAAATGTAATCGGGGAGTATGTCCCATGCTCACTTCCACCCTCTTGGACTGGAAATGGCAGCATAATTTGCTAACAGCAGCGGATAGGAAGGGTGTAACATAAAAAGTGCCAGTAATTTAAAACTTTCTTCCACTGAAGCCGAATAGAGCAGAAAACATTCATGTCCCAGATCCCAGTGACCAAGAAATGCTGCAGAGAGACATACACAGCGCTGTCATCCAAGAAGGTCAGCTTTCTCCTTCCATTGCTGGTGGCAATGCAGCAGGGCACAACCGACCATCAGGAAGAAAAAAATACGGTACAAAGTCCAATGGGAGTCCAACATTCTTGAAAGAGCAAAGTGAGGGGGAGAAAGGTTAGAGAAGGTGTAAGAGAGAGGGGAAAAGGATGCGAGATCAATGTGTGGGGTAGTAAACTCTTTTAAGAAGCCAAGACATACCAGACATGAGTCACTAAAGGGAAAGAGGAGGAAGAAGAATGTGTTTAACTTGAAGACCACCATTTGTGGAGACTTGCAGTAAACCCCAATTAACTATTCTCTCTCCTAGGACAAGCCGTCAGGTTCTGGCATATCATTCTCATGATAAATATTCCAGCAAGAGCAGGAAGAGACACAAACTGAGTACAGTTTAACAGCAACTTGTAGACAATAAAATAGGAAATGGTGCATACATGAGATATTTTTATTATGGTCTTGGTTTTTGCAACTTTACAATCTTCCTTTGATGACTTACTAGTCAAAACCTATTCCCATACCTCTGTATTATTATTATTATTATTATTATTATTATTATTATTATTATTATTACAACAACAATAAAGTATTTTTCTCGTGTTTCAGAAGTACCTTCTAGTTTCCTACATTTGGCACAATACAGCAAGTTGCTTACAAGGAACCTCATGACTCCCAGCCAGGTTCTGAAATACATAATCAGTTGCAAATGTTTTGGAGTGGTTGACTGATGGATGCAGTAACTTTACCATTTATCCCATTTTTTACCATGAGCAAATCTTAGATATTTTCAGAACAGCAGCACTTTCCCTTTTATAGAATGAAAAAACTCAAAACCTCTTGAAAATTATCAAAACAGCTGTTAAACACATTGATTGGTCTGCTGCTTAGATTATTGAGTATAGTAGTGTTACAGTGATGAACTTTCATAAGAACTAATGTAAGAGGATAATTTCTACTATAATAAAATACACTGTCAAAATACAGCTACCTGTCATTTTTCATATCTTATAGAAAACACTTTCTTTCCTGTATTGGTGTTTCAGCTTCTTCCCCCCATAACGATACACTTCATCATTTCAGGAAAAAATCAACAACTTGCAGAACAGTCCCTATGCTGTCCTGGGCCAGAAGGCTTTTCATTTATTCTCTCTCTTTCCAGTTCCAAACTTGTTTATAATTTAGAGTTTCTCTTTTTATTTAGTTCTTTTTTCCCATTCAGCATGCCACCTATGATTTACATGAAGAATAAAAACAGTCAGAGGTGCACTGGTGAGGACTTGCATGTTTTGAAGGCACATAAAGTCTAGTATGACAGGACATAAGCTAAGGTCTAAGGAACTATGACTACATCAACAGCTTGAGCCAAGACACTTTGCAGTTTCTTCATGCTGTTGACCCCTGACCACTCTCAGAACCAGCATGGATAAGGAGAACCTGGTCTGCTCTGACACAGGAATTCCATGAGAGATTATTCAAACAGTTATAATTTATTTAGGGGTCTCTCTCTCTGTGTGTGTGTGTGTGTTTTCAAGAATATCTTTCTCAGCTTGCCAATGAGGAGTGAAAACCAAAATGGCTCTGAAGAACAAATACATGTTGCTGCATCAATGACTCTACTGAGTGTGTTGTGAGACTGCTTCCACACTGGGGAAAAAAATCCCTGGCAGAATATCTGCAAGAAATATTTATTTGGGACCTATTCCTCCAGTTAGTTAGTTATCTCACCTTACTTTGAGGACAGTAAGTCAGAGATTTTTCTCCTTCATTCATATTTCAACATCAAATGCATCTTTCTCATTTTGCAGCATTTAAAATACAATTTTACCACTTCAGGATCTGAACATGTTCACAATGAATTAACCTGTATTTTCAAAATTATTAAATACTGCAATAAAAAAACAAAAGGAAACCATCCTTCACATAAATTATTTTGATTCTCTGCTCCCCTATCTCCTTAGATAATGTCTTTTTAACAACATGAGAGATCAAAAATACAATTACCAAAACATTTTTTTAAATTTCTGTTTCAATGGGCTTTGGAAATGCCTTTGGTAGTACACAGTCCTTGTTAATAAAATGACACGAGTGCATCACCAGTCTGAAGACTAGGTTTCACTTCTGGTGCTGATGCTAACCTCCTGCAAAGAAGGGGGGAAATCACTGTGTCAAACTATGTCTTTGCATCTATCTTTACCATATTTTGTATTATATTTACACCACAGACTCTGAGACAAAGGCTGTCTGAGAAACTACAGATACAGGCTAGAAACAGGAACCTTGGTCTGTTAGGGTTTTCAGGTGCAACCACAATTTAAAAATAGAAAGCATCTATTTCTGAGCCTGAGTAAATTTTGCAACAAGTTGCTGCAAGGAAATTCCATCATCTTCCTCACTTCTGCTCTTTGGCATTCCCAATTTTTGTACCTCAAAATAGGAGCTCAGACTCAGCTAATATGGAATATCAAAACTCTATTTATTTCCCTGGCACCATGACAGTTCACACCAGCTGAAAATCTGCTTTGCGCATTTGAGCTTCCACCTGGTAGATGATGTTCCATAACATTATCTTGCATAACTTGCATAGCCAAGACAGTTTTCGAAGTTAGGCATCTCAAGCAGCATAGGGACAAGCCAGAAACAATGTCATTACACTTATCACACTCTCATTGCCTGTAAATGTGCTGAAACTCCAGGCTTTTAGCCAACAAACCTTACAGTGACTTTTGTAACTAAATCTCTGAAAGATGTAGAAGAAAAAGGCTTGCGCTTTTAATTTTTAAATACATGTTAGTACATGCCTACCTCAGTTGGGTTTTTTTGGTTTGGTTTTTTTTTTTGGGGTTTTTTTTTTTTTTTTTGGGGGAGGGAGGTTGTTTGCTTTTTTTTTGCTACTTACCCTCAAAGAAAGAAAGAAAAACATTTCTTTATTCAGGAGAAGAAAACCTTCAGAGGTTTCTGTTCTTCATTTCACACCTTGAACTGAAAAACTGTGTTTATTTACCGATGTAGCAAAGAATATATGTTAAATAATCTACTATAAATAAGTGCTAAGTCTCAACTGTTCTATAGACTTCAATTTTTTGAATAGGAAGTACTGAAAGTCTGTAGCAAAATCTTCAAGAAAGCCCATGACTGCAAGAAACACTAAAATATTTGTTGAGTAAATTAGAACAAGCATTAAGTAGTTGCAAAATAATAGGCATTTAGGAACTAGGAAAGCTAATAGACTGAATACATTTTTCATCAAGTTTTATTTGGTTGTTTCTAACAGAGAACTAAGAAATCAGTACTCCTGTGGAGTACAGCACTGCATGTCCTGTAGCATTAAAAATCTTATACCACCCACACTGCATTGCAAATGTTTAGGAAGAAAAAATAAGTTTCAGTAGTTTGGATGCCTAAATAAATGCAGCTTAGGGTCAGTGGCATCGGAGGAAGAGCTGACAAAAAACCCATCTCAGAAAGTCCCCTGCAAGAAAATGGCGAATTTGCACATCATCCTACTCTATACCAAAGCTCTGTGTGCATTATAAAAGCAGTAGAGAAAATATTTACTGCTGTGCTTTGAGGATATATTATAATACTTGTCTCTTTCCTCACAGACTGAAATACACTTGGACAGAGTTAGTGATAAAGGCTACGGTAATAAAACAAATCAGAGAATGCTTTGTGGTAACTGCCACTACTCCAGGCTGTCACTGACATCCCAGAGAGTATCTGTTGGCCGATGTGGTCTCGTTGGTGCTTTTTCAGATACTCTCCTGCTGCAGCATGATTTTAAAGACAGTTGCTTTTCCTCTTCTTCTAGCCTTGACCTCTCTCTCAGTTACATCCAGTGACTCTTCCTTCTAGCTGCATCTCTGGAGCCTTCCCATTTCTACGCGCAAGCATGGTGCTCAGTAGCTGCTTCTGGAGCCTTTCCTTGCCTCCTTAATGTATGGCTCAGATCTCCATGGGAGAACAGTTGAAATTACCATCCATTACTGCAAAATCCCTGGATAACATCTGGGAAACCAAACTTTCCATCTGCTCTGTCACATGGAGAAGATGTTTTGTTGTTGTTGTGGTTTAAGCATCTTCGCTCACTCACTCCCCCCTTTCTTTCTCCCCTGGGCTTCCGGAGGGATTAAGATAAGAACAGTCTAGTAACTAAGGTATAACACAAACCATTACTGCTACCACCAATAATTATAATGATAAGGGAAATAACAAGGGGAGAGAATACAACCTCTCACCACCCAGCCTGACCCGAGCAGTGATCTCGCCCCTCTGGGTAACTACCCCTAGTTTATATACTGGACATGACATGCTGTGCTATGGAATACCCCTTTGGTTAGTTTGGGTCAAGTGTCCTGTCTCTGCTTCCTCCCAGCTTCCCCTCCTCCCTGGCAAAGCATGAGACTCAGAAAGTCCTTTGTCAGAGTAAATGTTACTGTGCAACAACTAAAAATGTCAGTGTTATCAGCGCTGTTCCCAGGCCAAAAGTCAAAAACACAGTACTCCACCAGCTACAAAGAAGGAGAAAAATGACTGCTGCTACAGAACCCAGGACAGTTGTGGAGACGGCTGAATTTTCTTCAACTGACAAAAAACAAAAACCAAGCTCTAAACATTTTTATTAAAACCAGAAGCATGTTCAGGTCCTGGTATTTCACCAAGACATAAAACATATTTCCACAGGAAATTAATCTGTTTCCAAAGTTTCCAGCACCCCTCTCCCTTAAATCAGCCCTAAACTTCTTCAGCAGCCACATGAACTCTCTGATAACCTCACTGCGCTCTCATTGTGGAAAAGGCAGATGGAAAAAATTCTGATTGACACAAAGAGGAAAGGATGCCTCTCTAGCGAAGGCATCCAGCAGTAATTGTCTGCTTAATCCCTTCTGTGCCTCTGGAAACATCCCTCATCCTCATTGTAGAGCTAAACAGAGGCTGTATAGCCACCCTGCTTTGCTTGGAGTTACAGTACGGGTAAAGATGGCCAAGACACTGTGCATCTCTGAACAATGGCTATCAAGCTCTTGCAATTTTCTCAAGTCAAAACAAAATTTTACTGACATTTCTCAGTGTGTGCAATGGGGTCTTTGCTGAAGCTTTTGCAAGAATAGCAGAGTAAAGCTTGTAAAGGAGCTATCAGGAATGTTATGCGTACAGCTGTGCTCTACCACTTTTTAGAGCCTAAAACTCACTTGAAAGGGTTGGAAACACTCTGAGCCTCACCAAATTTGGTATTTTTCCATTCTTTGCCATCCCTTTTGGTTTCCATTGCCCCTCTTTTCATCCCAGTTCTGCAAAACTGGTTTTCATGCAGGGATAAGTCACAGGACCAGCACAGACCTGGGCTCCACTTCTCACCTATAGTTTATCCTGTCTTACTTGGTTGAAAGTACAGTCACTTTTAAAAAGGCTATTTGATTATATTTTTATGGCTTGGATCATTATAACTAATGTTTGTAAGTTCTACTTGGAACTTAGGTTCAGCCTTTGATCTTCTTTAAGCATATAACTTAGACAAAGTTGTTCTATTAAACTGAAAGAGACTTACATTCCTGAAGTCAAGCATATGCACAAGCGTTTTAAGAATTATGGCTTCTACCTAAGTCAATCCTAAACCTTACATGAATTCTGGATATTAAAAAGAAAAATGTTTTAAAACCCAAGTCTCTAAGGAAAGAAATAAATACTTATATATGTCCACTATATTATGAAAACTACTGTACTTGAATGAGACAGCCATGAATGTTTTTTAGATTTAAGAAAATAATTTTGAAATAAAATATATCCATACATACATGATTAATGTGGCTTCTCTGTTCTCTTCTGCTGCAATTATTTATATTCCTAGTGAGCAGGGAAAAATTCTTTCCAGCTAAAGAAGCAGCCTCTTTTATGAATAAAAATGTGCTTTTTTTTTTTTTTATTTTATTTTACAGAAAAGTAGAAAAAAGGTCTTTCAGTTTGACTTTCTGACAACAAAATAATATGGTGCAACTCTGAATATGATCTTCTCATCTCTTTGCTTTCTACCATGTCAAATTTTCATAACAGACTTCAGCAACACTTAGAGACTCCAATTAGGCATTTGGTAAAATGTACGTAATAAGTAGGTAGTCATGGCCTGAAGAGCCTTTAAGGAGAAGACAGGGATGGAGATAACACAGATGAAAAAAAGAAAGTAGCACAATTCAAATACTAAGCAGCAGTCATCCCACACCCATTTCCTTGTTATCATAACAGAATGATTTCCAGTATATGCATTTATCATAAAGACTCCTACAGATACCTGTGCTCATCAAGATCCCAAAGATTCAAGTCAAGAAAGCTCTAAGAAGCCAGATATTTAATGAGCAAAGAAAGAAAACTGGATAGAAGTACAATTCACATGTCAAGTAGCAGCACCGCAAAACAGACATTAGCCAGGGAAGAAATGTTACAGCAAAAGATTTTTGTAAGATCAGGTTACTAAAAAGTGGAGAGCTCTTGATAAAACCCAGCAATTTGGGCAAGATCCAGAAAGTGAGGAAGGCTTCCTCCTGTAGGCTTCCCTCTCTTGCCAGCTCAATACATGGTCCACTTCTTCAGATTATGGAAGCCCTCTGACTTAAAGCAGTGTCTTAAGACATCAGTGATGTCCTCATTCTCTTCTTGAGACATGCTGCAATACCTGAAGTTGTTACATGTCTCTTCTAATTATACATGAGGATTATTTTGGGCCTTGCAGTAATGTCTTTTTTGGCTCTCTTTCAGAGTTTGTAACTGTGGGAGATTGGGTTTTGGGATCCCAGGGATCCAATCCTGGTTTCTTTCCACTAGCTAGTCCTTAGACCTGTTACCAACAGATCAAAGGCAACTGATTGCTGCAATAGCATCTTTCTTCACTTTGACAAAGGATGGTCAAATAGAAAATATAAGAGTCTGCAAAACTGGACTGGTATAGAACAAAAAAGGTGTAGGAGCCTTCAACCAATGTGAAGAGCCCAGAGATGAAAAAACAAGGTCAAACTGGAAATCATATAGAGACTAAATATGAAAAAACAGAGGAGTGCGGACTCAAGGAAGAGTAACAAGGACAGCAGGAACAGAAAAGTCTTTGCCTACAGATCCAGTTCCTGGTGTGCAACTTCTGACAGCACACAGGCAAGATTACGTCTTGAAGCAACAGTTTTCTGAATGCCTTCTCAAAAGCAGCCTTTTCCTGCTACCTAATCCATGCTGAAGATCTTTGATAACAAATAAAATACTGATAGGTTATCAGACACAAGGACATTGCGTATCTAAAAGGTCCATTTGTAAAAGCAGAATAGTGAAACTCTATAGAAAGAAGGAAACCAAACCTATTAAAAAATCTAAATGCTGCCTGGTGGAGACATAGATAAGTTTGGTTTACATATTGCCTGCACCTCCCATCTGCCTGAAAAGCACCAAAGGCATGATGACCTCTGTTCCTAGCTGTGTCTGCTGCTGATGAGACAGAGAACACTGGTGGCTCCCTGCTGTAGGCAATGCCCCAAGGTGGCTCTTGGTTTCTAGGAGGCTGCCTTGCAGGGGCTGAAACAACACAGATGAGTCAGGGAAGCCAAAGGAAAGGGAAGAGTGTTGTCTTGACATTTAGGAATTGAACAAACAGTACATTTTTCAGAAATGGAAGTCAACTATTCATGGCCTCGCAGCTACCTATTACTACTTTTCTCATATCCACTTGCAGAGACAGAATTTTTAAAGCAGTTTCAAATCATAATGGATACTTCACTAATTTAAAAAAAAAAAAAAAATCCTTTCAGGGTAGATATCCGACTGTCTCATTTGCCAAACTATCTCAGCAAAAGCCTTAAAAAAACCAGTTTGTTCTTACATCATAAAAAAGAGAAGAAATTCTTTGCTTCAGTGTTGTAGATGTCTGTACTGGTCCTACTCAAGGTAATAGCAAACCGTCTTTCACTTTAACCTCACTGGGACACTTGGCTTCTTTAGTACAGGTACACAAGTGAGTTAGTCATAAGTTACACTGAACAGCGAGTCAAATTGTATGGATTTCCATTAGTGAGTAATAGACGGGAAATGTGAAATGTCATTACAGGGCTGGTTAACCATCTGGTAAAAACTCTTGTATGAGCAGTGCAGATGAACTACATTGAAATATTAAGGAAACATCAACTGAAGCTATTTAGCCCCTCCAGAGACCTATAGTTCACGCATGGTGGGCAGGTAATAATGTCCAATTATTCTGGAAACAACTAAACAAGTCACTCTAAAATTATCTCATTTGCACTGGATCCAACATTAAGTATTTTTTAAAATATTCATCATTCATTCCAGGTAACAAAACAAAACAACCAATCAATCTCTGAGGAACTGCCCATAAATCAAAAAGCCATACTGAGAAGCTGCAATTTTTCATTATTCCAGGAGTAATATTTTAAAGCTGACAAGCTGACGGGGTGGTCCAGGTCTGTGACATTATCACATCTGTGATGAACAACCAAGCTTTACCCAATTATGGTAGTAATTGTTACTCTAACAAGTTATCATCACAGAACTTGTGGAAAATCAAAGACTTTAGTTTTTTTTAAATCTGAACTGAATTTACTTAGCAGACAAGTTATTAAAATCAATATTGGCCAAATTAAAGGCATCTTGTCACTAATACCCAGAAAAGATTTGGTTTTCCAGTTGTTTATGGTGTATAGCCACAGGCTTTCACAAAAGACTCATTTAATGAATAGAAGTGTAAATTAAGTCTCTATTTATTTCAGAGCAAGTTGACATGTAAAGGTTAAAAACACTCCAGTGGATGGCAAATCAGCTGGTAAACTTAAGGCTATTCTGCTTGTAAGCGGTGCACATTGATTGATCACCTAATGGTGGTGATAGTACATAAATATAAAGTTATCCATGGCTTTACATCCCCATCTGCTGAGCATGTAGTTCAAGATTCTGACAATGTCACGTAAATGCCTACTGAAACAGGTAAAATCAGGTCTAGTAAAGGATTTGGTGAGTCATGTTGGATACTCATCTTACATCTTAAGCCACTCCTAACTGCTGCTGCAAGTTAAGGTATGAGTGACCAAATCCTGAAAGTTCTTTAAATGCATGCACCATGTGGTGATGATTGGTTGAGAAATCCATGAGGAAGATTTGGAAGAGAGCAGGCAAGGCAAAAGAACTGAACCTAAAAGGCTGGTTTAGCAAAGCAATGGTTTTCAAGCATATGGGTCTTCTGGTAGACATGCAATTTGTCACCTTTTTTTTATTATTTTTTTTAAACTCGGAGCTAATACCAGATGCATATACATATGGTTTGGGAATAACTTCTGTTTTGGATAGTTCAGTTTAGGAAAAAGCTTCATCCAGGCTTGTGCTGCAGTATAGTTTTCTGTTTAGGCACTTGTGTACAGCAGAGCGAGGAACTGCAGAAAGGAGGCTTTGAATGTGGGCTTTGAGAATGTATAGCATCATATACAGGCAGGAGAATCCCACAAGACAAGCAAGCTCCCAGTGGACAAATCGTGTCTCCATAGAACATGTATTAACCAGGGTATAGTAATAATGTGTTTAGGAAACATCCTTCTGCACTTTCTTGACAAATGGTTTGGTTATAGCTACATATGGGATGGGGAAGCTACAAAAGTTTTAGGTGATATGAAAGACTGTAGGTCTAAACTACTCACTGTTTTACCCAGTTTGCTTAGTTCTTAAACCAGAGAATGTTACATATATAAGAGCTCAAGATGACATGTTGTCACATGGGCAGAAAGACTTGACTGACTGATTTGTCCAAAAGTTTCTGTATCCAGTGCCATGCTTAGATTTGACTCTTAAATACCTCAGATAATTGCCAACAAAAACTGGGGACAAGACAAGGGGTGTTACTTCGGTTGCATTCAGATGCACACA